>AWWV01015696.1:0-38679 GCA_001974805.1 Corchorus capsularis | reverse complement strand
TGGCAATTCATGCTCAATTTACTAAATTGCTCTTGGTTTCCCTGAAAAATTTTGTGAGTGGATTAAGGTTTGTTTTACTACTCCTAAATTCTCCATTGCAATTAATGGTGGTTTAATGGGATATTTCTCTGGTGAAAAAGGTGTGAGGCAAGGAGACCCCATTTCTCCTTACCTCTTTGTGTTAGCTATGAATGTCTTGTCTAAACTATTGAATGCTGGTGCCGAGCATAAAGTTTTCTCTTACCACCCGAAATGCAAGAAGATCCAGCTTACACACCTTTGTTTTGCAGATGATTTATTAATATTCACTAAGGCTAATGCTGAGTCCCTTGAAGGTGTATGCAATATATTGCAATATTTCTATACTATGTCTGGTTTGCAACTTAATAGATCAAAAAGTGAAATCTTTTGCTCAGGTATTTCACCTTTTGAGATGGAGCAGCTGGAAATGCAAACTGGTTTCCAACTTGGTTCTTTACCAGTTAGGTACTTGGGAGTTCCACTTATCTCAAAACGGCTCTCTTAAAAAGATTGTTTGCCTCTTTTAGACAAGGTAGCAAAGAGGATATCCTGCTGCTCAGCTAAACATCTATCATACGGAGGACGTTTGCAGCTTATACAGTCAACTTTATGTAGCCTTCAGAATTTTTGGTGTCAGCACTTCATACTTCCACAATCCGTTGTAGCTATACTCAACCATCTTTGTTCCGGTTACTTTTGGAAAGGGGCTCAAACATCTAGTAGAGGAGCCAGAATCAGTTGGCAACAAATATGTAAACCAAAATCTGAGGGGGGTCTCGGTTTGAAAGACTTAAAGTTGTGGAATAAGGTATGCATTCTCAAGAACCTATGGCTTCTTTACATCAAAGTAGGCTCTATTTGGGTATCTTGGGTACACCTTTACATTCTGAAAGGCAGAAGCATTTTGAGTATCCCACTGTTGCAGAGATATAGTTGGGGTTTTAAAAAGCTACTGCAGCTGAGAAGTTTGGTTCCATACTTCATTCTTGTTGATGGCTCTTGGAGGCTTCCAAATTCCACATATAAAACTGCTTTGATATATGATGAAATTAGAACAAAATCAACCAAAGTTCCCTGGCAGAGGTTGATTTGGTTTCAATGCCATGTTCCCAAACACGCTTAAATCTCTTGGATGACTATTCAAGATAGATTGCCCACTCGCTCACGCCTTAATGAATGGGGGATTGCTGTTGCTGATTTGAATTGCTTATTTTGTCATCAACATGTGGAGACTAGAGATCATCTCTTCTTTACCTGTGAGTTTTCAAATCGAATTTGGTCAAAAGTTCTCACTACATGTGGCTTCTCACGCTTAGCAGGTGATTGGCATTATGAGATTCAATGGGCAATTACAGGGCTTATGGGTAACTCTCTATTGACTGTCATTCTTAAGATTGCTTGGAATGCTTATTGCTACTGCCTTTGGAGGGAAAGAAATATCAGATACTTCTCACAGAAAACTCAATCGGAGGAAGTTATCTTCCAACAGATTTCTGAAATTATCCGTGGTAGATTACATGGTTTGGATCATGTTAAAAAAGATTATATCAATGCTCTTCTTTGTACTAGATGGGAACTATACATTCCCCAACTTCTATAATGTAATTTGTATATTATAAGACTTGTTGCTGCTTTGTAGCATTTTTAATTACCTTGTACTGAGTTGCAGCTTTGCTGCTTGGATAAATAAAATTAACTTACTTATCCAAAAAAAAGAAAAAAGTCAGCCCAAAACTTACCTAAAAAAAAAAAGAAAAAAGTACAGCCCAAAACTTTGTATACATAACTTACCGTAATCTTTGGCTGAATAGCCATTTTGCCCATCATGTGATTTGTAAATTTAGGAAAAATTGTGCAATGAACTTTAAATTGTGCCACTTTTCTCCTAAACTAACGGATCTGTTAAGTCCCATCAAATTTGCTAACGTGGCTTTTCCACGTCACCCGCTAATATGGGACCTGCCCTAGCATTTAGGTCATGTTGGGCCTACATGAACGCTAACGTAGAAAAGCCACGTCAGTAAATCTAGTGGGACTTAACATAACCTGTCACTTAAAGGGGTGCATTGTCCTGAATTTCCAAATTCAAGGGGGAAAGTGTCACAACTTAAAGTTTAGCAGACAATCTGTCCTAAATTTGCAAAATTCAGGGGCAAAGTGGCTATTCAGCCATTAATGTTTTCATACTTGGACCTCACATTTGAACCGATAAGAGGTTCATGTTGTAGTCTAACTGAGTCAATCGGTTTCAATCAATCGTGTTGTTAGAGGGGTAGTTTATATTAAATAATTAATATTCTATTAGACAAATGTTATATATAGTATATAGTCATAACATACTCCCTATGTCCCCAAAAACCGAATTGTGAAATTATTTAAAATAGTTAAATTGATAAATTTGATAATTTTTTTAATTTACTTTCCTAAATTACCCCTCCAATTAAGATTGCATCTCACCTCATCTATTTTGTATTCAACCACACTTCAATTTTCCATACACTTTAAATGACACTAATTTTTGAAACAAGTTATTTTTTTGTCCAAAAACAACAGATAAAAAGGGACAAAAAAATGACAGATAAAAAGAAATGGAGAAAGTATCATTCAAATGTGTTTGGTAAGTGATATAAGTATGGAATTTTTACTCATGAAGTGTCATGAGTTCGAATTCCACTAACTATAAACATTTTCCCAACAATATCTTTTATCCAATCTAAGTTCAAGTTAATCAAATATGACCCCAGTTCAAGTATCAAGTTAATCGTCGATCAAACCGATTTCTTGACCAAGTTTTGACCGAGTCAACTCTTTCTCGGGTTGGCCCCTTCTTCAGATCAAGTATCAAGTTTTGACCAAGTTTTGCCCTAGCTTGTGTCGAATTGGAGTTGCCATCATGGGAGTTCGATCCAAATTGCTTGATCCTTGCCAAATATTTGGAAGCCTCCGAGTACAAGGAGCTGCGGCTTGAATTGCTTGGCATGGAGGAGGATTTTGATGAATGAATTTTGTTGTTGATACCTTGATCTTTGGAAGCCATTGGAGTTTTAAAAAGTTGCTGAAAATTTCGGCTAAGTGTGGTACCAAGGAGGGGTCGGCGGTGCTAGAGGAAGATTTTGGCCTAAGACCAATTTCTTTATATACAAGCTCAAATCCTTTTTATTCAAGGACTTAAACTTGGGGGGCATTGTTTATACCTCAATTTACAATTGAGGGTAAATTGTTCTTCACATAAAATATATTAAGATGTGTGATCAAGATTTAATCAAAAATCCTGAAGAAACTTAGTTTCTGCAGCACCCTAGTTCTAATAGAATTAGGAAAATCTTGTAATTAATTAAATAAGGGCCGAAAATTATAGTTAATTAATAAATAATAATTATTTTTAGAATAATAATTATTATTTTTATCCATTAATGCCGCACTTGCCTAAGGATGTGGTGTGATGGATCACAAAGAAGCAGTTTCCTTTAATACTGCTGTCAGCTAGGGAGGTAGGCAGTAAAAAAAGAAGTTGTATGCCATCTGACCATGAGATGTCTCATGGAAGACATCTCATGGACTTAAATATCAAGTCCAAGTCGTTCCCTATTCCCAGGGAAGGCCCCCCTGTTCTCAGGAAAGCTGCCTCCTCATCCCCTGCATTGATGGAGGCATAGAGCAAAGTTTGTCAGCAAATAAAACACTCACTTAACCTAGGGAGACGTGGGATTTTATCTCTTACATCCCTCATAAATGATCACTCTAACACAGTGGTCAGGCCGCCCAGCTAGTTGCTCCCTCCCGGGAAGCAAATTTGTATTTTGTTCGATTAAGGACAAAAAGGCGAAACCAATGAAATTGATCTAGATAGGGGGTGCGGCTCCAAAAAGGGGGCATACCCTGATGATCCTTGAGTCATAAGGATCATCTTGACAAAATTTCATCTCAATCGGATTTAAGATGAAAAACTTATGCACGTTTTTCCAGTTAAGGACAGTTTGGGGTGTGAAACCAAGTTCACCATGAAAGAGAGCTCGGTTTTAGTTAGAATTTTTCCCATAGTCTTATGAAGATAATCTAAGTCTACTGGTGAAGTTTGGGCTTAATCCGAGCTCGTTTGCAACTTTTACACTATTTTCAATTTAGGACAAATGGCTTTGTCACCCTGGTTTAGCCATTTTTCTTAATTGGAGGATATTTTATGATTTGATGAGCTAAATATGGCTAACTAAAGATGATTTCGTGGCCTTGATGATAAAATTCTAAGCCCCGATGTCTGAAGGCCACTTCTTAGCCAAGTCAGGTGATTCAGCTCAGCAGAAGTAGCGAAGGCACACTGAAGTATGACAAGCAAAATGAGGAATTGTCCATAACCCATTCCAGAAGGAAATTTCCAGCTCCCATACTAGAGGGATGATGTCCTGGCAGCCTCTCCTCCCTCATCTCACCTGTTGGAAGCAATCAGAAGAAGAAGGAAGCTTCACTGCACCTTCCTGGAAGTTGCCATCACCTAGGCAGGAGTAAATCGCCTTCTTCATCAAGTCAAGCCCATCAAATTCAAGGCCCATGCCGCCCCCTATATAAAGGGATCAACTCCAGAGCTTCAGATAGATATCAGTCATCTCACAACTTGCTTCGTGCAAAAAACCAAGTTCCGTGCTTATTTTCTCTCAGATTCCACGTTTTTTTTTCTCATGTTCATCACGAGTTCTTACTCGTTCTTCAATATTTCCTTGTCTCAATCTTGTCGCCGGACGTTAAAACATCAAATACTTGTTTCTCTTTCAGCAATATCAATCAAATTTCTCTTTTCTTTCAAATTCAATCAACAACAGCTCTTGCAGCGCAAATTTAGGAAGTCTTGTTCTTTTGGATCCAATGATTTAAATTCTCCGGTGTGACTTTTATCCAGTCCCCACAAATTGCTTTGATCTTTTAATCTGCTGCTCCGTGGATCAGATCTAGTTTCTACAACTTCTTTGTCAATTTCAACATATTGACTGGCACGTCCCTATGATCTCATTAAGAATTCTTCGCGAAAACTCTAACAAGAGATTTTTGGCGCAACAGGAACCTTTTTCGGTTCTACTTCTGGTAACTTGCGAGAATTATACGATACCACATGGGTCAACTCTGTACTTTGAACTTAAATACGTTACATTCATGTGTGATCTGGTCTGCTCAAGTGAATCAATTAAGGAAAAATAGGTCATTTTCTTGTGAAAAAAAAGTTTAGGAGTAGAGTAGGTTATTTCATCTCTAAGATCAGGATAAGTCACCAACTTTTTTGGGATTTATGGATCTGTTGGACTTTCACCTATGAATTTTTTGAACTTACAAATCGTCTACTAATATGATCCTGTTGAATCTCAAACTCGGTAACTTCTACCACAAATCTAACCTTTAACCATTTTGACCAATCCTACTGGAAAAAACTGGTCCAATACTATAGGGCCTATACTTGACAAAGAATTAATTTATTTGAATTATTCCTAGGTTGGTATGTTTTTAATTTTTTATTTTATTTTTTATATGTTTGTCTTCAAGTGTTTAAAAAATTTAATAGTGATAACTATACTATTATTCATAGACAAATCCAACCTTTAACCATTTTGACCAACCTATTGGCAAAAACTGGTCCAACACTGTAGGGCCTATACTTGACAAAGATTAATTTATTTGAGTTATTCCTACACTTGGTTGGTATGTTTTTAATTTTTTTTTTATTTTTTATATGTTTGTCTTCAAGTGTTTAAAAAAATTAATAGTGATAACTATACTATTATTTATAGTATTCGAAACTAAATGATATATTTGTTTATAATTAGTTAATGGTAATTATTTGATATACCGGCGGTGTAAATTTTGGACTTTACAAGCGGGTTGTGGAGTTGACACATGTCCATTTTCTGGATTAATTAAATTTTAAATATTTCAATCTAGTGCCTATGAGACACATGTCACCCTTTAGGATCCACTTGTGCGGTCTGCTAAACTCTACTGACGGTGTATTATATATAAACCTTTAATTAATTATTAAAACAATATTTATATTATTTTAAGACTTTTTTTTGGCCAAATATTATTTTTAGACTTGACTCTATAGATGTTCATGGGTCGGGCTGGGCTGGGTTCGGGCCGACCCAAGCTATGATTTATATTTATAGCTTGTCCAAACTCGGTTCGGCCCAACTAAACTGGCTTCTACTTACGCCCAAGCCTGTCCAATTAAAAAAAAACCGTCCAAACTCACTTGTTTAGTAATTAACTATATAATATTTATTTCTTTTAACTCATTATTTATTATTTGAAATATTTTTATTATTTATTTGTTAATATATATTATATTTAAGATAGTAAAGTTTAATTAACATATAAATTTTTTTATCAAAATAATTAATTTACACATCTAATAAATATTTTAACGAATGAATCTAATTAAAAACAAAGAAAATAATCTAATGAATGTCTAGCGCTACGGGCGTTCTTTTTTTAGAATCGTTATTTATCACCATTAAAAGATTTTCGTCGTAAATTTAAAATGGAGACGGTGCTTTGACATGTTTATTGGGATTGTTCTATTTCCTTGTTTAAGATACATATTTTTCAAAAAATAATCTTTTACAAAAAATAATTGATAGGAGAAAAAAAATCAATAAATGCAGCACTTGTGGAATTAACAAATGGGAGGGTGCAATTAACTAAATCTGATTCAAGAAATCTTGTAATTACCAAAAGGTAAGGGCAAAGAATGAAATAAAAGAATATGTCATGCGACTTTTTGAGTCATTTGTCAATTGAGAAATGACCAAAAAGTTTAGTTATTTAATCACCCTAAGAATCAAAAGTTAGAACATTTAAGTAATCTGCCAAGTAGGTAAAGACGAAAAAGATTAGTTCTCTAGCTCATCATCAATCCTTGATGGTGATCTTTTATTAATTCCACTACTATATTCAAGTCCATTGAGAAATGACCAAAAAAGATTACTTATTTAATCCCCTCAAGAATTAAAAGTTAGGACATTTAAGTAATCTGCCAAGTAGGAAAAGACGAATAAAATAAGTTCTCTAACTCCAAAAGCAAGTCTTGATAGGAATCTTTTAGTAATTCCACTACTCTATTAAAGTCAATTGAGAAATAACCAAAAAGTGTAGTTATTTAATTTCCTCAAGAATCAAACGTTAGGACATTTAAGTAATCTGCCAAGTGGGAAAAGACGAAAAAAATTAGTTCTCTCGCTCCTCATTAATCCGGGGTGGGGATTTTTTTAGTAATTCCATTTGTTTATTCAAATAATATGTAGTATATATATATATATATATATATATATATATATATTTAACTATATGGGTCGGGTCGAGTTCGGGTTGGGCTTTTATGTTAAGACCAAATCAGACCCATTTTATAAACGGGTTTTAAAATTTTGTCCAAGCTTGTTCAATGGGCCTCAAATTTTTGTCCAAGCCCTCCCAAATATCGGGCGAGCTTACGGACTTGACCGGGTAGCCCGGCCCTTGATTATGACTCATATATTTAACCGAAATTTCTCATCAATGTGATTAAAGCATGGGTGGATCCAGAGTGAGGGCATTGGTAGATCCGACACTTTTGGTTCTAGGAACATAATATGAATGAAAACTTTATCCTTAGTCTAAGGGGGTGTTTGATTAGAATTACCTCTTAAATGACTGGTGATCTGAGATTATCTGGATTTAGAGTGGTAAAGGGGTGATCTAGGGTAATCCAGATTATCACACCAAAAAAAAATGCAATCAAATAGGTGATATGAGATTACGACCAACCAAGATCACCACGAGTGATTTGCAAACCAAACAGGATTATCTGAGATTATCACACAAAATCACCACAGCTGATAAAAGATCACCCTAACCAAAAGTTTAAAAGTTTAGTTATTATACTTTCCTCCCTTTTTTCAATAATATTAAAATTAGTATTCCAAACTAATGATGATAAATTGAAGTAATAATTAAGAAATATTATAAATATTTTTGCAGCTCACTGGTGCATGCTTTTTGAAGACTATAAGTTTCATGTTCAAGACCTAATGTATGTGGATTTTGTGCCACTCTATATGAACTTTGTTTGTTTTATTAGGGTAGTCTATATTTGTTTGCGGTTTGGACTTATAAATCAAATTGCAAATGAAATTTGCGATTATTGTATTTTCTAAAAAGGATTAGTCTAATATTTTAGAATATAATAATAAATTAAAAATCGGACAAATACATTAAACTTTTTCTATGATTTTCCACCGATCCCCCAGCTTGGCCTTTTAAGGCTGTGTTTAGATGATCAGTGCACCATTTGGGGCTCAAACGGTGGTGCACTGATCGATTGGTACCTTAAATGTAATTTAGGCCAGTACCGATAGACTGACGTGGCACCAGTGATTGATTCACCAGTTGACTGGTGCTTTTCCGCTGGAGCAAAAAGCTCCAGCCAAGCCGCGTTTGAATTTTTTCCTAAAATCACCCTTCCTTTTTTTTTTTCTGTCTTATTAGGGATGGCAGTGGTGCGGTTTTTTGCGGATATCCAACTCGTTTAAAACCGTTTAAAATCCGAAACCGTTTACTAAACGGTTATGGAGCGGTTTTGGATAGTTGAAACACTATCCGTTGCGGTTTTGGAGCGGTTTCGGTTTTAGGGTATTGATAGCGGATATCCGCAAAAAAAACCGATTATAATCTACTAGTGGTTTTGGATAGCGGATATCCGCATAAAAACCGTATAAAATCCGTTTAAAACATAAAATTTGGCTAATTTGGCGGTTTTGGATTCGGATTCGGTTTTTAGACGGATATCCGCTTAATAAATGGTTTTGCGATGCGGATTTGGATATTGTTAAACGGTTTTGGTGCGGTTTTGGTTATTAGGTTTAAAATTTTAAGCAGTTTTTAAGCGGATTTGGATAATGGATAATTAAACGGTTTCGATTTTGGATAGTGAAAATTTCGCTGTTATCCGCACCGCTGCCAACCCTTTCATCATCATCTCTTGCTTTTCTAGTTTTCTTTTCGTTTTTTGTCTTATTTTGTAATAGTATGGGCCGACTCTTACTTTCTTTTTTTGCCCAATTGAAAATTTTCTTAAATTTTTTCCTTTTCCTTTTTGTTATTTTTTATTAGTATTTTTTGTGTATTTTTTATTAGTATTTAAGTTTTATTCAACCATTAATAAAAATAAGTTAATATTTTATTTCAGATTTGATTATAATAACTAGAACTTCCCGGCCGCGCTTCGCGTGCGGCTGTTTTATTTTATAAATCCTTTTAAGAAAATTCAGTTAAGAAATGAAATTTTGTTGTGAAAAGATAACAAAACAAAGCAAGGGAGTAGAATTGAAGTATGGAAAAGATAAGAGAATAAAGAGACAATAGAACATGGAGAAGAAGAAAATATGAAGAAGGGAGAAATTGTTCTCATTCATCTTATTCCATAACAAAGTAAGTGGCCTATTTATAGGCACATAGATACATCACCATAAATATAAACTTAGTACATAGGTATATGTGTATGAATGAACCAAGTCATTAATCTTATCCATGCTTTAATTAGATTCATGGACATCCACAACATACATGTATATTCATAACAAATTTATAATTAATTTATAATTATTTGATATAATTTATTTTATATAGGAAAGGGGATGGATGTCTTTTAATTTTCCCAAACTAAATGAATACAAAAATATAATAAACAAAACATTAGAAAATTAACTATTGACACTTGTCAAAGAAAGCAAATGTCAAGTGGCGCTCAATGAGGGCCTTGTACATAAAATTAATAGTAGGTTTAATTGTATACACATACTAATTTAATAAATATATAGATAAAAATTAAAAAAAATAATATATAATATCTTTAAATACTAATACCCTTAATGGTCATTTTACATTTTAATCTCACCGCCACCGCTGTTCTCACTTAACACTTCTGTTTCCAGTGATGATTACAATCTCATCTGTACAGTATCTAATCTCATCTCTCTCATCTGTACAGTAACTAATCTCACAATCTCAGTTCAAACGGAGGCAATCGTACCGCTCTACTAAACGCAGCTTAAGTCCAAGTGTATAATGGGTTCCGTTTTGGTTTGGTATCCAAAACTTTAATAAGAGGCGCGTTAAATTGCGCGTCATTGTGTATAAAGAAACTTCCCAGTTAGGGTTTCGATTCCTATCGAGTACTATTTTTTTTGGCAGTATCGAGTACTAATTTAAGAGCCTCTTCCTTTGTTAGATTTGAATGTGTTTGCTAGCTGTTTAAGTTAATGGATGTTATAATTATGCTATGTTTATGCTAAAACAATGTGATAGGTGCAGTTTTACTTTTGCAGTCTTGAATGTATTGAGGCTGTGCATGCTTGACACCTGTCTTTGTTTATTTTAATATTATGACTATTAATGCAAAATGCAGAGCATAGAGACAGTAGTGTAGTCTCTGCTCTTTTCTCCTCCATTTTTTTCCAGATTTCCTTATTTTCCTTCTTCATATTGTTCTCAGATTTTCCTTAATCTTTCTGTTAAAAACACAACAATTGGTATCAAGAGCTTTTAGATCTTAGAGAGCCTGTGATTTCCGCATCAAAAATCCTAAAACAGAGTTCCTTTAACCCATCAACAGATTTCCTATTACCCATAAAACCATGTCTACTTCTAATCCAACCATTCCTGGTATAGTTCCCACACCTCATATCTTCACAGGTGAGAATTATCAAACCTGGTCTGTGAAGATGCAAACCTTTCTTCAAGCTCATGGTATGCGGGGAGTTGTCGAAGGCAAAGATCCTTATGTCCTTCCAGATAATCCAACAGTCAAGCAGATGAAGTATCATGAGACTGAAACTGCAAAGGCTTTTAAAGCTCTGCAAGTAATTCAGAATAATGTTTTTGAAGTGATCTTCAATTTGATCATGACATGTAAAACCCCAAAGGAAGCTTGGGACATGTTGAAAGCAGAGTTTGAAGGGTCGGACAAAGTAAGGAGGCTGTAAGTGACAAATCTCAGAAGACAGTTTGAGAACTTGGAGATGAAGGATGATGAGACTGTCAGACAATATTCTGAGAGGATCATGACTATTATAAACAAGATGAGGCTGCTTGGGAGTGCTGATATCAGTCAGGAAAGGATTGTGATGAAGCTGGTTGACACTTTGCCTGCAAAATATGAAGCAAAGTTGTCTTCTTTAGAAGATACAAGAGACATGTCAACTGTCTCCTTGTATGAAATTGTAAATGCTTTACAAGCATTTGAGCAAAGGCAAGCTGCAAGGGATCAGGACTCAATTGAGGGTGCTTTTTCAGTTAAAGGCAAAGAAAAGGCTCAAAGCAGTGGAAAAGGAAAGAAGATTCAGAAGAAAGGAAAGGGGAAGAAGCAAGAAAGTTCTGGAGGTAATGAGATGGAGAAGAAGCAGAAGCAGTTGTGCAAGTACTGTAAAAGGCCGAACCATGCAGAGAAAGACTGTTGGTTTAATCCAGACTCCACATGCTCCAAATGCAATCAAAATGGGCATATGGAGAAAGTCTGCAAGAACAAGCAACAGCAGCATAAAAGGGCTCAAGTTGCTGAAGATGATGAGAACCATGAGGAGCAAATGTTTGTTGCTACTTGCACTGCTAGTAGTTCGAGCAGAAACAGAGAAGAATGGCTTGTAGACAGTGGAAGCACGCATCACATGGTGCATAACAAAGATTTTATTCAGAAATGTAGATCTCAGCTACAACTCTAAAGTTAGAATTGGCAATGGTGAATACCTGGAGGTGAAAGGCAAAGGTGATATTGTAGTTAGCACTCCAAAAGGTAACAAAGTCATTTCTGATGTGTTATATGTTCTTGAGATTGATGTGAATTTGATAAGTGTTGGTCAGTTATTAGAAAGGGGCTATAAGGTTGTATTTTCTGATAATGCATGCACTATTTCTGATTCTACTGGTGTTGAATTGATGAATGTGAAGATGAGAAATAGGAGCTTTAGTCTGAAATGGAAAGAACCTGCTGCATATGCTGCTTTTGATAATGATAGTAATTTATGGCACATGAGGCTAAGGCATGTTAGCAATACAACTTTAGTTCAACTGTAGAAGCATGGCATGATGCTAGATTTGCCTAAGTTAGCTACACAAAGTGATGTATGTGAAGTGTGTCAGCTAGGCAAGCAAGTTAGAGTTCCATTTCCATTAAAATCAAGCTGGAGAGCTTCTAAAAGACTTCAATTAGTGCATACTGATATAGTTGGTCCCATGAGAACTCCATCACTTAGCAAAACAGATATTTCATGCTGTTTATAGATGATTTTTCGAGGTTTGCTTGGGTGTTTTTTATGAAGCACAGATCTGAAGCTGCTGGTATATTCAGAAACTTTAAAATCTGGATAGAAACTCAGAGTGAATGCAAGATTAAAGTCTTGAGGAGTGACAATGGAACTGAGTACACTTCTGAAAGCTTTGAAGAGTTTCTGAAAGCTACTGGGGTAGAACATCAGCTTACAGTGACATATACACCACAACAAAATGGTGTTTCAGAGAGAAAAACAGGACAGTCATGGAGATGGCAAGGTGCCTGTTGTTTGAGAAGCAAATGCCAAAGAAATTTTGGGCAGAAGTTGTTAACACAACTGTTTATCTGCAGAACAGGCTTCCAATAAAGGCAATTGCTAATAAAACACCATATGAAACATGGTATGAAAAGAAGCCATCAGTTTCTCATTTGAAAGTCTTTGGGAGTGTCTGCTATGTGTGGATTCCAGAAGCAAAGAGAAGCAAGTTGGATGGGAAAGCTGAAGTTTGTATCTTTGTGGGGTACGGTACTAATGTGAAGCGGTACAGAGTTTTCAATCCCAAGACAAGCAAGATTGCAGTAAGCAGAGATGTTACTTTCAAAGAATCTGCATTGTGGAATTGGGAGAAAAGTGAAGCTGAAGTACCAGATGTAGTTCTTCCTTCCAATGTGCAACAACAAGCAGAACCGGATCAGTATGATGATGAAAATGTTGATGATCCAGCTGTTAGAGGAACAAGATCACTTGATGAGATATACAGCAGATGTTCAGTTGCTGTTTTGGAGCCAAATTCTTTTACAAAGGCTTCAAAATCTCAAAAGTGGGTTGCTGCAATGGAAGAAGAGATGAGAATGATAGAGAAAAACCATACTTGGGAGCTTGTACAGAGGCCTCAAGAGAAGAATGTGATTGGTGTAAAGTGGATTTTCAAGACAAAGTTGAATCCTGATGGTGGTGTGAACAGACATAAGGCAAGGCTTGTTGTGAAAGGCTATGCACAATCATATGGCATAGACTACACTGAGACTTTTGCGCCAGTTGCTAGGTTGGATACCATAAGACTCCTCCTTGCAATGGCAGCTCAAAATCAGTGGAGAATTCATCAAATGGATGTCAAGTCAGCCTTCTTAAATGGTAATCTTCAGGAGGAGATTTATGTTGAACAGCCAGAAGGTTTCTTAGTCAAGGGTAGTGAAGAGAAAGTTTATCTATTGAAGAAAGCTCTATATGGCTTGAAGCAGGCTCCACGAGCCTGGTATGAGAGAATTGATTCCTACTTGATTGAGATTGGCTTTTGCAGAAGTCCACATGAGTCAACATTGTATGTGAAAAGAGATAGTAAGGGAATTTTAATACTTTCTCTTTATGTTGATGATTTACTGGTGTGTGGTAGCAGTTCTGTACTTGTGGAGAAATTCAAGGAAGAAATGGAGAAAGTCTTTGAGATGTCTGATCTTGGAGAGATGAGCTATTTCCTGGGTATGGAAGTTACACAAAACCAACAAGGAATCTTCATTGGCCAGCAGAAATTTGCCAAGGAGATCTTGATGAAATTCCAAAGGTAGGTTCATGCATGAATCTTGACAATAAGCAACTGTTTTTAGAAGTATGATTGGTTGTTTGATGTACTTGTCTGCTACAAGGCCTGATATTATGTTTTCAGTTAGCTTATTGTCAAGATTCATGCATGAACCTACTGAGAATCACCTTAGAGCTGCTAAGAGAGTATTGAGATATTTGAAAGGAAGTCTTAGCTTTGGAGTGATGTTCTCTAAGGTTGACAAAGCTGAACTTGTAGGGTTTTCTGATAGTGATTGGGCAGGCAGTACTGAGGATATGAAAAGCACATCTGGGTATGCTTTTACACTTGGTTCAGGTGTTTTTTCATGGAAATCAAAGAAGCAGGAAACTGTGGTACAGTCCACTGCTGAGGCAGAATACATTGCTGCATCAGAGGCAGTAAACCAAGCCATTTGGTTGAAGAGGGTTTGTGCAGATATCAAGCTAAGTGTTGCAAAGAATCCAGTGAAGATAAATGTGGACAACCAGTCAGCCATTGCAATAGCCAAGAATCCAGTTTTTCACAGCAGGACCAAGCATATAAAGATTAAGTTTCATTATGTTCGAGAGATGGAACATGAAGGAGAGGTGAGTCTGCAGCATTGTCCAAGTGAAGAGCAGTTAGCAGACATCTTCACCAAGCCTTTGTCCAAGAACAGATTTGAAGCTATGAGACTTAAACTCAATGTTTGCAGCAAACCATCCAAGGAGGAGTGTTAGATTTGAATGTGTTTGCTAGCTGTTTAAGTTAATGGATGTTATAATTATGCTATGTTTATGCTAAAACAATGTGATAGGTGCAGTTTTACTTTTGCAGTCTTGAATGTATTGAGGCTGTGCATGCTTGACACCTGTCTTTGTTTATTTTAATATTATGACTATTAATGCAAAATGCAGAGCATAGAGACATTAGTGTAGTCTCTGCTCTTTTCGCCTCCATTTTTTCCAGATTTCCTTATTTTCCTTCTTCATATTGTTCTCAGATTTTCCTTAATCTTTCTGTTAAAAACACAACATCCTTCGCTATGTCAATTCTATTCTAAAAGTTGCAATCATCGGAATATAGCGTCGTACCTTCTCTCCTCCTTTCCTAGACGACTCTGTCTGCTGCTTCATTGATATTTTCGATGAAGGGTCAAGCCATAAATATGCAGTACCATATTAGGGACCCTATCTCTTCATTGCCGGAGGATATTGTTGGTAATATTTTGTCTCGTTTGACAATGAAAGAAGCAATGCGCACCAACATTCTCTCAAGTAATTGGCAACACCTTTGGACGAATTTTAGTGGTTTCTTGGATTTTGATGTTTCCCTCTCCAAACACAAGATTCTTGGTATGTTAATGAAGGAGCAACTTGAGGCTAAAAGGATGGATTTTATTAACTGGGTCAATAGGGCTTTAGAACGTATTCAGAGTCCAACCATAGAGGGATTTAGAGTCAGTTTTGATGTGCAGTCAAAACCAGATGTTGATAGTTGGATTACCTTTGCTGTAAGTAAAAAGGTAAAGAATTGATGGGTGTCATTTACCACCAAAATTAAATTACTAAACCTTCCTATAGATAGGGCAAAAAAAAAAAAAAACCCTTCCTATAGATAGGGCAAGTCTAGGTCGATCCTCAGGGAGTTGTTCACTAACTACTTTCTAACAACAAAATAAATCAGGGGGTTTTGATTAATCAAAACTAAACTAATGAAATCAAATAAAGATAACTAAAATAAATTGCAAGTAATTAAAATAGAAGAAAGATAATTATGAGAAAACTTCCAATTCCAAGCTTGACTAATTAGGTTGACCTGATCAATGAAACAAAAGAAGTTAACATATTCATCAAAATAAAAGGCGTAGATTGACAACAAACGCTAATCAATCCCATGAATTCACCACAAAACTAATTAAAGTGAATGTTATTAACTAGTCTAATTGAGGTCCTAACTCTACGGCAAACGCACAAAGAACTCAAGGTTCAACAACATTAAGTTTAGTGAATTTTAGCCTTCACAAATAACACTCCCCAAACGGGCGAGCATTCAATTTGCATCCATAATTCCCTAGTGATTTCCAGTTACCCTTCAATAACTCCCAATCAACTAGTTATTATCTTGTGAAACCTAACCAAACGGTATAGAATTCAAACTAGCAATAGATTTATAATCCTAATTAATAAGTTGCGCATCCAAATTAACAAGAATTATAAAAGCATAAAAATAAATCCGGAATTATAGGATGAATATTCAATTTAAGAACAATTCTCACAAATCAACCCATTAGTTTAAGCAAGGAATTGGAAAGAAGAAAATTAGCTACTCATGCTATTGGAAACAAAAACACAATTATCAATTGAATTCATGAAATCCAAAGACATAAAGTAAAGAAAAGAACCACTTTTGCAGATCTTGAACACAAGTTGAAGAAACCCACACAAGAAATTCTCCCCAAAAGAAGAAAAGAAGTAGAAGAGGAGGTGAGTTCCAAATACAAGAGTTCTCCCTTTATATAGGGCTCCAAAAGCCTAGAATATCCAAATAAAATATTTAAAATCCTAAAAACACTAGGAAAATAACTAAGTTGGGTCTAGATTTGTTCTAAGAGTGTTGGGATTAGATTTGATGATGAAATCTTGGAGAAAAAGCCCATTTGAAGTAGGAAAAATCGTCTTAAAAGTCATCAGAATCACGACCCACCCGCTCCCGAATAGGTGAGTACCCGCTAGCAGGTGGCCTCAGGAATTGAGTAGGAATTGGCGCTGACATTCTGAGGTTGCCCGCTCCCGGATTGCCTCAGCATGCATTTTTTAACTCTTTCCTTCCATTTGCTATCAACACTCCATCTTCGGATTAATTCTCCAATTTGTTCACAAAACCGCTTGATTTGTCTCGTTTCATAATCAATATCTTCAAAAGTACCTATAAGACAATAACAAAGCAATTGAGTATCAAATTCAAAGGATAGGCACCTAAAAACTATCAAATTAACCACAAAGAATTAAGGTAATTAAGTGCCTATCAAGAATCTCCAGTTAGACTTAACCAGAATCGAGCTGTGTCGTAACTTATTTCCGAGGTACCTTTTGCCGGAACATTAGATTTCTGGTCTGTCGACTCTGTCATCCTTGTGTCTGAAACGTGTAGATTTGACTGAAGAGGTTATCAATTCTGTTTTAACTAATTGCCCATCACTTGAAATATTACGAGTGCAGGAGGCAGTTGTTTTAAAAAGGTTTCGAATTTCCGATCCATCAATCAGCCTGAAATGCTTGGAGTTAACAGGGTGCAGATGGTTAGAGGATGCTGAGATTTCTGGTGTGAATCTTGTGTCCTTTAAATTCACTGGGTTAACGGTAGATATTCGGTATAAGAATCTGCCCCGACGTCTTGCAAAGTTATCACTTGGGGCCCTTTATGTGAATAAAGTTATTGTTGAAGAATTGGAGCAAGTCTTGAGATTTCGGATGCAGCTTGAGACGCTCGTTTTGGATGTCAACACGGATTGGATGGCTGCGTATTTCCCCAAATACCTCCCGGAGTTTACTATTCTCAGGCATTTTGAATTGGGGACTTTAATAGTTGCACCGGGCCATTCACTCCTTCCCTTTACTTCCCTCCTAAAAGCATCTCCATTGTTGCACAAATTTACTCTCAGGGTGCGTTTTTGTTGGGAACAAAACCTTCCACCTTTCACGGAATTTACAAATCATCATAGTTTGTTGGAACATGTTTATCCTTGCCTCAAAGTCGTGGAGTTGAAGGGTTTCCTGGGGTTTCCAGCTGAAATGGAGATTTTGTTCCACTTGCTTCACAATGCTCCTGCTTTGGAAAACTTGACAATAGATGTTTGCAAGCCTCGTTGTTTGGGCAGCACAATCGAAACTTTAGTTCGAGATCAGTGTCAAATTGCTAGGTTGCGCGCCGTGGAGCTACAACCAAAGTTACCTCCCAAGATTGATTTTCTGGTGATATGAAGGCCTTAAATTAACTTAGGTCAACCATACTTATGATACCTTGGCCTCATTATATATGATTTGAAGTTGAAATGGAACTATGAATCTTTAAGACTCCCACCGAGGAGCTCACATCGTTACTTGCAGCAACTGATGCCTTAGAAGTAGTCTGGCCAAGGGCCATTTAATTTCTTTGATGTAATTTTGTTTCTTTCCCTCGTATTTAAAAAAAAAAGAGAAACAAAGAATGATTTTGTTCTTGTTTGCATGACAAAGATTGATTTTTTTTTTTTAAATTTTTTTCAACTTTTATAGCTTGAAAATTCTGTTCAAATTAATAGTCGCTAGAGCTAATTAAAATCGCATACATCCACGCCTCACATCACACACTCTCCATAGTCCATACACAAAATCTGCAGACATTGTTTCCATGAATAGCAGCATATATTATATAAGATGATGAATCGAATTCTTTCTCAATTCTCTTTGTGGAGGAAACAAATCAATAATGAAATAGTACACGATTTACATAACCAGAGGGATCAAACAACAAATGGTCCATTTTGAGTCTGAGCAGCCATGGCCAGCTCGAATTGCCTTACAGAAATTGAAGGAAAAGTAATAATATCAGGAGGATTATAATCTTCCCACCCCTTAACATGATTGGTCGTAGTTGTTCCATCCAATCCTATGTGTGTAACATGCTTCACATCTGTTGGATACCCAATCTCCATCTCTACTGTTAGTTCCTCTATTTCTTTGTAAACTGTATATATATACATATAATATATGAAAAAGAAAACACTTACAAGCTTTATAAACATAAATGCTTACAAAAATGTATCCAAATGGAAGCAATTGAGCTGGGAAATCAACTTACCAAACAACTGAGAGAAACTCCTGATCAATCTGTGTATTCCATTGGATATGTTGGGTTTTGGCAGAGGGAACCAAGCAAATGATGAGTGCTTTGGTTTTGTTTTGGATGAACATTCTTCCCCTACTTGTTTACCTTAAAAAACAATATCAGACAAAACCCAATTAGACAAAACTAAGAAAAAACATCACACCCAAAAGACAGAACTGAAACAGAGAGAAACAGGACAGGAGGATCATACTTGTTACATTTTCACTGGGTTCTGGTTTTGGTTTCTTGGGGGAGCTTCTACCAACAGCAACACTTGCCTGAGAAGAACATCCTCTCGAGAAAGGAAGAATTACAAGCCTTTCCATTCGCTCTTTCATGATTCGAACATAAGGAAATGTTGGAAATTTTGATAATGAAACACCAAAGGCCATGGGAAATGGTACAGGAGTTATATCAGTTGGTTGCTGGCTTTATGAACAAGATAGAATGATTCTGGTTTTGAAAAAATGGAAAGATCGAAGACCCACTCATCAGCATTAAAATGGGTGACAAGGCATTAAGCAAAAGAGAGTTTTGATGATGATTAATTTGGAGTGGTTTGGGTTTGTTAGTTAGTTAAACTGTGCAACTCAACATAATTAATTCATTTCTTTTGCTGATTAATTTTGAGAGTCCTACTGCTACTAACCATTTGTTTCTTCTTGATTATTAAGTATTATTCTCTAATAAATTGGTGGGCTCACTTTCCTGCTGCCCTCTCTTGTATTCCAAGCCACCACTATTAATAATGATCATGACCTCATTAACTCTCATATTCCCCTCTTGAAGTTCTTATCTTCTTTTTTTTTCCTTGCCTCTTTTAGATATTTTGAATCGATTGGACTAACTAATTGGCATAATTGCATCAATCATAGAGTGAATCACAAGTGACTTCACCATTCAAATTCAAGGGCAGTCTCAAGTATTCGTAAGCTTTGACAAAAGCATGGGTTACTTTTTACCAAAAATAGAAAAACTCTAAGACAACGAGAGCTGCTTGCTCTCTAACCTGTCCATCTCCAAATTAAACTACGGAATGTTTGTTGGATCTATACGACATTTTTATCTCTCAATCACAGTATTATTCATGATGATTATTATTTGATTTAATTTATTGATAAGTTTTGTGAGAGCTTCGGTTTGAGTGGCTCAATTCGGACCTAAATTAGTTATTTGATAATGGATGGTTGTAAAATGAAAATATAATAAGATGGATAACCAAAAGTTTCAAGCGGTTCGACACGTATTAGTCCCTTCATATTGAGTTTGAGTCTTCTGGATAGAGAAAACCATTATTAAAGGTTTTTATCTCAATATTAGGCCGAACCTCTTTAACTTAGACCATTTCCAACCAAGGCGGTAAAATGCCAAATTGGTGGAGAATGAACCAAAAAAGGGCTTCAACAAAAGCGGCAAATCGTTGGGCCCGAGGCACACCAAATTGTTGTTGCTACAGTGAGTCACCATTGGTGCAATACTGTAGCAACGACAATTTTTTTTTTGTTTTTTTAACTTTAAAGGTTTACTTGAGATCTTTAAAATGAGATGCATATTGGATATATTTTGAAATATATTTTTAATAATTATACGAGAGGGGTATCCCACACTTGCGCTACGGAGAATTTTTAATGTGGTATATTTGTTTATACCTATTATTTGTTTTGCAAGTGTATACTTGTTTCCACACCTAGTAATGTAATATATATCATCCATAATATATCCTTAAAAAATAAATCATTTAAAGAATACATTCTTAAATATCCTTCAAAAATAAATTCTAGGGATGCAAGTGGGTAGTAGTTAATAGGGTACCCAACACTACCTGACCCGATTAAGTAGGTTTAGGGTATTGCATAATCGGGTTAGGATAGGGTACGGGTAGTAGTTTTAGTACCCGTGACTATCCGAACCCGATTATTAATTAATTATTTTAATATTATATTTTCATTTATATATTACATTTTTACTTAAAAACTACTCATAATCAATCTAATTAAAATTTGTTATTATCATATGAGTCAATTTTTATAGATTTTTTTTTCTCTGTAAATGTGAACGTGTTTTATGTGGGTTTAAATATAATAAATATGATTTATGAATATGATTTATGAGATTCTAGAGAGATAGAATACGAATCGATTCAGTGTAACCGCATGTGAGAAATGATTAAAACGACACGATAAGGTCATCCAGGTTAAAAGCTAGAAGAAGCATTTAATAATTTCACATGATTACAAAAGTAATATGTAGGATATATATAAAAATGGTATTAAATTGTAAAAATTTAATAATATAAAATAATGTAAATGATGTTTTGGTGTGAATCACGTTGAAATGAAAAAATATTTGATGTGATGTGGGAATATTTCAAAAAGATTCTCTTTTTGCATCAAAATGATGCAGAATTTGATGTACCACATTAGAGATGATGGCTAAGTGCAAAAGAAAGTTGGATATGTAGTATTATGGGTATGTCTACAACCTCTACGTTGACTTTTCATGTCTCAAATATGAATTGGCCTAAATCAAACCTAACCGAAGGAAATGGATCGCATATATTTTTGTCCATTAGTCAGGTGGGCTGGATCGAAGATAGAGCCGAAGTGTTTTTGGCTTCTTTCTTCCTTGATGAATTCGTTTCTGATTGGATTTTTTATTTAATTTTTTGCCAGAAAATTTGATTGGATTGACTATTTGATTTAGACCTAATCATTTTTAATTTAAATAAATAAATCAATTGGACGAAAATGCTGCCACCATTTGAGAAGTGCTTGGAAATTTCAAACAAGCTTTCATGAAAAATTTCTTACCACGTTCGGTTGTTTTGGTAGAAATCAATATTTTCCATCTCTCTTTATTATTAGACTCTTGAGTTCCTCAATAACTTATATCGTATTCGTAGCCCACCTTGTGCGCCAAAATTTCATCAAGTCAACATGAAATTAGCAACTGATGACTTTTCCTTTATGGAAACTGGGATGTGACTACTTACTAACCACATTCTTTGATAAGTCCAACCAAATGTTAATTTTCTATGAAGTTAACATCTTCTGCCTGATGACTTGGACGTTTGGAAGTCGTGTTAGGTTCGAAATTCCCTCTTAAGGATTCTATAACTTTGAAATGTCATGTTGATGAAATAAATTTATAATGCTAACTTGAGTTTGATATCATTAATAATCCAAGGTTGATCTCTGTTCAAGGGCTGAGCAGATCAAGTCCTAAAGTCATGTATTTTAAGATCAAATTTGACTTAAGATATACACTTCCTCCATTACAAAATAACTGTCGTTTTTTACAGTTATTTTAGAATGGATGGAGTATTCATTTGAATCTACTAGTAATCTGCCATGTGCTATGTACAAAATATTTATGTTTTAAAAATTAATTAAGTAAATGAAATAATATAAAAAATTCTTGCAACAAAACTTTTTTTTTTTAAGGAAATCTTGCAACAAAAATTTAAGTAAATATATAGAAATAAGGGAAATTATCTTTTGGTGTAATGGTGGACTAAATTTATTCCATAAGTGTAACGATGTAGCTTATTCTTAAGTTTAGTGTATGGTTAAACAAATTTCCCTATTGGTGTAATGATCTTTATATACTTTACCTATTTTGTCCTTTGAAGGTTTTAAAATTTAGATGTGGAAATCAACAATTAAAAAAGAAAAGAAAAGAGAAATTTTGCTCTCGGTAATGCTACCATGTACCAACCGATTCTACCTATATTATCCTTTTTATTGTTCTTATAATTTATCGAGTTTTTGTCCATGGGTTTACAAAGTCTACATTCTTGTAAATCTCTGCCCAGTCTGGTATGTTCCAACCAATTTTAATGGCCAAAGAACTGATAAAAAAATCGATTAAGGTCAGAGATGCATAGATATATACCGGTTTGGGTAAGCTAGATCTATCACCGTCTTCTTATGATTTTCCTAATAAATCTAGGATTATGCCGATTTTGGGTTGTTGCTACATCTTTTTTATTGAGGAAAATGAGTAAAAAATCAGCATCTCATACTCTATCTATATATATAATGGTATAACAGAATATAACTAAAAATATATTAATATATCTTCATAATACTTTTTTTTGCGGTTGGACTGGTGGAACATGGTTTCACTCTAACAATCTCATAGTTGTCACTTTTTTTTGGTATCTCATGTTACTTAGTTATTAAAATATTTATAGAATAGATAAATTATAACCTTAATTGAATCATATTTTTCACCTTAATGTACATTGGGATAGGACATTAATTAGCTCTTTCTATTTTCATAATCTTAGGATTAAGCCAATGATTCTTTGGATTTGATATTTTATAGCTACTAACTTAATGTGGAAATTCTGTTGTAAGTTTTTAATTATAATGTTTTACTTTAAATTTTATAATTTTGATGGTTGTTGCTATATAACCAAGTTAGAGTTTCATAATTATTTTAGTCAATTAGTTACGCTTGAAATTCAAGTATATGAGTAGTAATTTCGTAATTTTGATGATTATAGAAAGATAATGGTATTTTTATTCGTTTATACCCTACATTTTGGGTAAATTTGTAAATGAACTTGTGAAATCAAGATGAGTGGTCCAGACTTAATTTCAAATTCCTAATTTTACTTGGATTTTGACCACCTTGATTCTAAGTTGATTAGGAAAAGGCTTTATTTTCCTAAGGAGGTGCCAATTTTTACTATGTAAATAATAATTATTTCTATAATAATAATTATTATTAAGTATGTGCTGTACTTCCTGGAGATGTTGTAGAAATTCACAAGAGGATGACTCCTTTAAAGGAGTTGTCAGCAAATGCAGAAATTAAGAAACAAGGAGTTTGATGACACATCGCCTTATAATTGGATGAGGAGATCATGTCTCATGGGACAAAATTAACAAATGTTAGTGATCACTGTCGTCAAACAATCATAAAATAAAAACCTAACAAACACTCTCTAACAAGTAGATAGGGCAAGTCAGGGTTGATCTCATAGAGAAGACTCAGTCTGAATCAACTGTTTCAAAACAACTAAGAAAGCAAACAGATTAAAAGCAACAAATTATAATAATTGAGTTGTCACGAAAGCAATTAAAATAGAAAACAATAAGATAAAGGCAATACTTCCCTACTTATCCCCACTTAAGCACAAATTAATTATAATACACCATGGATCATAAATCAAAACATATCAATTTATAAGCACCATAAACATGTCTTTGGCCAGGAATCAGAATACTAGTTATTCTTATTCATCCTAATCTATAATCATTTATAAATTAGATTAGTACTAGTTATTCCTAATCAAACATCTTTTATTAATTACCAATATTAGCTACTAGTTATTCACCAATTAAGCAATCAATAAAGCATTAAGATCAATTAGATATACCAAACATAAGCTAATGATTACTAGTTATTCATCACAACTTAATGATCAATCTCAACCCAATTTAATACTTCAATTACTAGTTATTCATTGAATATATTAAAACTTGCTACTATCAATTAGATTCAATTACTAGTTATTCACCAAATCTAATCCAGCAGAGATTCAATTGATTAACTCCTTAGGCGTGCACTCCTAATTAATTGATCAAGAAAACCTAGACAATCAAATCAGGGTTAGTCATGAAAACATTGTTTATCAAAAGGATCAATTCATCAAATCAAATCCGCCAATCATACATACATCAACAATGTCGACATATGCATAATGAATTATCATCAATTCATCAATCAATTGATATAGAATTAAAGCACAGGATCTCACCATAGGTGTAAAATAATTAATTCATAACTCAAGGGTTCAAAGGGGAAAAGTATTAAAGAGAACTACTCACTCATGATTGAAGAAATCATGAGAGACATACTTGTTAATTTTCGACAAGGGTAAGAACCCTAAAGATGTCGACTTCATCAAGGGAAATCTCCAAGTCGACTTCTCTCAATTCTTGTGTTGTGTAGTTCTGACAAATCCTGAGATAATCCTCTGTATTTATAGGAAAACCTAAGACACATTCTACCCTTATGACAATCAATACCAACCTTTAGATGAGGCGATACAAAGGGCAAGATAGACATCTAATTTCTAATCCTAATACAACTATGAATTACATCAACTTTGTCTCCAAGTAATGAGTTTTGATTGGTTGAAGTAGATCATCATTAATTAGCATCTTCAATAGCCAATTATAGCACTGCACATCATCAATTTACAGCTGCAAATCCAGTCCAAAACCTCTCCAAGTCGGCAAAACAATTCCCAAGCAAAGTAGGACAGTCGACCAAATCTGTCTAGAAACGTCAGGGGCAAAATAGACATTCTTCTCATCAAAATTAGCTCTCAAGGTCAAAAGCAAAGTTGTAGAGCTTGAAGTCAATTTTCCAACGGTATATCATATGTATTTTTCTGAGTTCTGGATCAAAAGATATGATTTTTCTTCCGAAACTGCACTTGAGAATCCTTCTTTGACTAGGATTTGGAATTTCTCCAATCATCAATTATTTACTGCATCATAATTGCTGATTAGGCTTGAAACGCTTAATTGGACATAAGATATGTGAATTGGTCCTAGAGAAATCAAATTTGGATCTTCAATGATTCAAGTTTCTTTCAAGCTTAATAAGCTCCAATGGGTTCTCGAGCTAAAATTTGCCAAAATCAGTAATTTCTCCAAATTGATCCAAAATTGCTCCAAATCTTCAGAATCTTAAATAATGGCTCTAAATGGTCCTGAAAACACAAATATGAGAAATATGAGGGTAAATAGATACTTATAATTACCAAAACAATGCAAAATCATATAGAAAATAACTACTAATTTAGGTCTTATAATATTTCCCCCACACTTCAACTTTTGTTAGTCCCTAACAAAAATCAGTGTGTAACTCAAAATTGGAAAAGGATAGAAATATAGATTCTGACTAAAAACAGAAAAAATTTCCACTTTCGTAGGTGTACGGTGGCATTTAGCACATGACACAAGCCTTTTCAACCTAAGACTGATAGAAGTACTTAGGAGGTGTGAAGTCACCTGAGGGTTTACTTAACTAGAACGATACCCATAAACATTTAAAACCAGATAGAAAATAGAGAATTTTGTCTTTTAAGACATATCATAGCATAGAACAAAAAAGTCAAAAATCAGTATGTTCAACTTCCATAATCAAGCAATTAGCTAGAAATAGCCTCTCAAAGAAATCAATTCTATGCAAAATCATCATTCAATTTCAAAAGCAGAGCAAAAATAAGTCTTTCATTCAACTTTATTATAGTCAAAAGAAAGTACTTAAGCAATAGATACTAAGGGAAAAACAAGGTTTGGAGAATGTTCTTCTTTGCAATTATTTGGTCTATTTGGATTCATCGCAATGAAGTTATTTTTGAAAAGAAAAGGTGTGATGTTCAGTATCTTATTGAGATTATTAGAGTGAGAATCATGTGGTGGATTAAGGCTACTTGGCCAAGCCTTGATGTCTCTTTCCTTGATATATACATATGCCCTCAAAATGTTTGTATTGGTAATAAAGTTGTTCTTAGACAGAGGAAGGTTTTGTGGATTGCACCGCAACCTGGTTTCTTTAAATTCAATGTTGATGGAGCAGTCAAAGGAAAACCGGGGCATGCAAGGATTGGGGGTGTCCTCCGAGATGAGAATGGTAAAATATGGATGGAGTTCTCAAAGTCTGTTGGTCTAATGGAGTCTAATGAAGCTGAATTATGTGCTATAAGGGAAGCTCTTCTCCTTTTCTGCGATTCGAGGTGGGTATCTTCACATGGCCTTATTATTGAGAGTGATTCTAAAAATGCAATTTCTTGGGTGGAGAAGCCTGACTCAGCGCCATGGAGGATGAGAAATTGGGTGAACCATATTGTTTCCATTAGTAAGAACTTATCTGCTTTTGGTATATGTCATACTCTTAGAGAAGGGAATGCAGAGGCTGGTTCGCTTGCCAAACAGGGAGTGGAGAGAACGCAGTCGGTAATCACCAATTTTGTTTAATTTGTCTGGTTTTTGGTTGTTTTTGGTGTATGCTTGCTGTATGGTAGCTTGGTTTTTTCTGTACTGGTGGTATGATGGCTCTGTGAGTGGTTTTGGATGGGTGTGTTTGTAATTGTTTTTCTTAATCCTTTTGTATGTGGTGAGGGGTGAGTGTACTCTTTTCCCTTCCTGAGGCTTTTTCCCACTAGGGTTTGCTTCTTGAAGGTTTTAACGAGGCACTCCTTTTTACCCCCCTCTTTTCTTTGAATAAATTCCTTGCCTTTCAAAAAAAAATAGATACTAACATATCCATCCAAGAATTAGACCATACAAGATATATCACACACATGTAAGGGATGAAAGAATGGGTAGAAAGATATTTATAATTACCAAAACAAGGCAAAATCATATAGAAAATAACAACTAATTTAGGTCTTATCAGTTAGCCGCCTCCTGTAGCCCAGGAGGCGCTTTCCTGCTTTCAGGAGTCGTGTCCCTGTCTTTTCTACTTTTAAGGAGTCGACGAGTTAACATTTGCAAGCGAGCGATTTATCTATCTTTACAAGGGAGGCGTGAGGTTTCAAGACTCGCATCTCTTTTATATTTTCCTCCTAACATTCAGGAGAGGTTGCCCAGCCAGTTGTGCTCTCCCGGGTGCCAAACGACAACTTTTGCATTTTGTTCAATTAAGGACAAAATGGCGAAATTGATAAAATTGACCAAGCAAGGAGGGTGCGATTTCTATAAGGAAGATACTATGATGATCCTTGAGCTTTACTAACCATTCTGGTGAAATCTTTACTCAATCTGACGCAATTGGAAAAACTTTGTTGTGGTTTCAATTAAGGACAAATTTCGCGTTCGGGGCGATTTAGACATGATTCTTGCACCATGAGAGTGGCGTCACCCTATATACATGATATTATGGCCATATGTCAAGTTTGAGCCATTTCGGATTTCATTGACAGCTTTTACATTCTTTTCAATTAAGGACAAGTGGCTTTTCCACCCCGGTTTTGGCCATTTTCTTAGTTGAATGTTATTTTTATGAATTTACGAGCTTAATATGATTAATTATATGGGATCAACCCCAATGCTTCGAATCACGCTTCAACACGATACAAACTTGCTCAGTGCAAAAATTCAAGCACAATGCTTTTTCTCTCAATTTTTCTCTGAAAGTTCTTCGTTGTTCTTCACTTCTTTGTACAAATTCTTACTTGCTCTCTTGTTTTTCATATTTCAATCTTGTCTACACAATATTTTTCCTTTGTAATCCGTTGCAATCAAATCAAATCAAATAACATTCTTTTGTTATTTTCGCTTTCTGTTCATTAAAAAACCTTTAATCACTTTTATTCACAAGCAATTTGGGATAAATGATTTAAATACTTCGATGTGACTTTGATCTTTCCAAGTTTGATCTTTTAATTTCATCTGATCTTTCCTTGTAATAGGAATTACCTAATAGATATTAACTATAGATAATAGATTCAAATTCCAGACTAAATTAATCGTTTGGCCCAAAATCTATTTCTGATAGAGAAGGCCCAAAACACATGTATGATCCATTTATGATATTGATAGATAAGTAATTCCTTCAAACCATGGCCCAAAACCCATTCCCTTCATTTCCTTAAAACGAAGATGACGATGGTTGTCTCTTTCATTTCTTTTTTTCTCTTTCTCCCCCTGCTTTCTCTGCTCTCCAAAAGCATTCAAAGAAAAGTTGTGCCTGCTTCAAGTCGTCGAACCAGAAGATTGTAGAGAAAAGAAAAATCTCTTTAACTATGACAGGTAAGTCTTTTCCATTTTTTCTAATTTTTTCCCGTAGCTCCCATTATATAGGGATACTAAGCAGAGAAACTATTCAAACTTTCTCACCTTCATTTCAAAATCACCGGCTGGAAAAATTTAAGATGGTGAATTCCAATTCCATTATAAATAAAGCCTCTATTTCTCTCCTTCCCCTTATGTCTAGTTTTTTCATTGTTGTGTTTTATTTTTTGCTACTTTGTTGTGTTTTTATAAAGTCATTTGAGTTCATTCTCTGTTTCTCCCATCTTCTTTTGTTTGAAAAAAAATATGTTTTATGACTTTTATCAAGTTACTCTAGGAACACGCAAGCTTCGGTTTTATTTCATTTTTTTAGTCATACAAATTGCTTCGTTTTGTCTGACTGTTTTAAAACTATTTTACTGGAATGTCTGTATTACTGGAGGAGTCTCTCTATGTTTAATGATAGTGTCTGTTGGTGTGTCATATTGGTATAAGCGTGGAGGTATTAATATCTACGATTTTGAGTTTGATTAACTTTTTTTTTGTTTGGAATTATCCAAGGAGTCTTCAATATACTAAGAGAACATGATGAAGCTGAGTACAATGAATATGTTAAAATCAAAAGTACTCCGTACGATATCTTTGAAGACCTCTATGCACTCATTTGTGCTGCCATTCTATATGGCAGTGAGGTTTTCAAAGAACTCAAGAAGAGAAGGGAAGGGAAACGAGGATAGAGGGGAGGAGACAACCACCAGGCCAACAACGGCAATGTCAAGCTCCAGCCACGCCACAATATCAACCCCGACGATGCTTTAACAGATGTGGAAATGGCTCACGTGGAGGAACAATTTAGAAACAACTAGGACCAATAGGAGCAGAATTCGAATCCTTGTGTGATAATGTGAATCAAGCTCTCTAGTGAATCATTGTGTTATCTATCTTAGCTTTATGTGTTTTTGTCATGTTTATGTATTATGTTTTTTATGTTAAATAGTACTCACTTGCACGTGCATTGCACGTATGTTGCACATGCATTGCACGTGACCCATCGTGATAATAATAGTCATAGTAATTATTATATTTAGTAATCTAATTAGTATGAGATGAGAAAATATATTTAACAAATTATAATGTTGAAATATATATTGATAAATGATAATAATAATAGTAATTTATTATATTTATTACTCCAATTAGTATGAGATGAGACGATTATATCAATCAATACAATAAAAACAGAATAACTAAAATATGATGATGATGCCGAAAGAGATAAAATTAACCTATGCCCATAATCACAAAGGAAATTCGTTGGATTAAAAACAATGAAATTAAATGAAAAAGCAACAGAAATATCAAAACCCACATTGCAACCATCCAATTTTCATAGACCAAAATTTTTTGAGCACTGCAGCAATTAAAAAAGAGAGCTATGCATGTAAACCAAATTAAATTTCATCAATTAAAAAACAGCACCCAAAAAAGCAAACAAATCAAAGGGACTAAAAGCATCAACATCACAAAGTACCATATTTCTGAAAAAAATTAAAAAAACTAAGTACTCAATTTCCCCTTTTTCTTAGATCCCGAATGTGACACTATGAGTAAACTAGCGGAATTTGGTCTTTCTGTAGCCAATGGCAAGAGGACTTTAATATATGGATTAGAAATATTCTTCTTCAAATAAGTGAGTTCTTATGTTTGAAGCAAGTTCGATTAAAGAGTGGACAATGGTGACCAAGAGAAATTGAATCGATGTTACATTTATGAATTTTGTTTATGTGACTATATTTTAGATTAAGTTGATAAATTACAAAGGGATTAATGGTAATATTGGGAGCCTAATTGAAACAATATGAGAAGTTAAAAGGGGGTTGAATTGAAAGGGATGCAATTTAGAGGATCTTCATGCAAAAAAAATATAATAATAAAGGAATTTTCGGGGATTTAATGGAAGAATGGAATTATTTATGGATAGTAGAATATGAGGATATTTTGTAGAAGATAAGAAGTTGGAGAATAAAGTTGATTAGTTAAAGAATCAATTGACATTATAATTAGGGAAAATTCCAGTTAAGTGTATTGAAAATCAAATTAATCACTGGTTGGTGGTATAGCGAAAAACCATCAACATTTGGTGTAATGATTAAATGCATTCTTTTTAAAAGTGTATTGTGTCTTTTATTGTAGAGACAAAATTACCCTTATAGCTTTAGACCCATCTTTCCCTCTGTTCCGTTTTCATCTTCAACTTTCTCTCATGAACTTCAAATGAAACTCCAAATCCAGCCGCCAGCACACCATTGGTTACTCTCTATAATTGGACAAAATGTTCCTCGATGCAAGATTGGACCCCATTTTAGATTAAAGATTGATTTTTCTCAATTCAAGCAAATAACAGATTTTGTTCATATGGATTTACCTGGCTTTCTACTCTTGTTCATATGGATTTGCCTTTATACCAAATTGAACATTTTTATCAATAAATATTAAATCACTCCACGCCTTTCAATCCAATTAGCAAAATAATAGTTTTTTAAAAATGATTTGGATTATGTATTTTCTTTCTTAAGAACTTTGCTTTTATCTTTTATTTTTTTTATTTGGATCTGTATAGATTTTTTTTGGGAGGGGGGGGGTTCTTTTTTATGGATTAGATGAGATGAGAGAGATAGTTGAATCTGGTTTAATAAGAGAAAAATTGATATGAATTTGATGATAATATTATATATGGATGAGGTTTATGCAAACTGGGTAAAAAGTTTACACAATTTACAATAGTCCAAATTCCAAAAGTTTAAAATAGATGAATGAAATCGAAGGATATCACCAAAGAACAAACAAAGGGCAACAATGCAACTGCAACACCAAATGGAGAAGACGATGGGCCGTGTGTTTTTGAAGGGTATTTTTATAATTGATAAGATTTTATATTACACTCAATAATAATACCATTACACCAAATAATGATCATTACACCAAACATAGATCACTTTCACATATACCACCAATCGTTGATTAGTTTATTTTACAATATACCTAAGTGGAATTCATTGGATCTTATTAGAAATTAATTGAAATGGGAAGGAAAGGATTAAATTGAAGAAAGTAATGATGAGGGGTATGTTAGCAATATTACCCAACCTTAAATTTTTTTTTTTAAAAAAATAATAAAAAGAGGAGGGGTGACGTACGGCACCCATAAGTGCCGCACCCCACCCCATGCTCTTCCACCTTCATCATTTCATTTCCTTTTCCTCTCTCAAACTTCAACTCCATTAAAGCTCAAAGACCAAGCTTTCTCTCTCTAGCCTTTCTCCACCTATTTGAAACTAAACCTTACATGCAAATACACTTCATTTATCCTTACACTTAGGTTTCAATACCCCCAAGCCAGTTTAAGATGATGGTGAAGAAATTGGAAGATCTTACATGTTAAAATTTTAAAAGATTGATGGGTTTTGGAGATTAAAAGGGTGTAAGTAAATTTTTTCACAAAGTATTAGTAAATTCATGTTTTTATTACATTACAAAACTAAATCTTTGGTTTATTTCAAGGATGAATGGAAGGGAATATTTTGATGTCATGGATTTAGGAGTTTCATAAGACTCCCTTAGGAATTGGAGAGCTTGGTAAATTATTTGGAATATCAATCAATACTATCTATATATATATATGTGCATTTATTTGATAAATTTGTTGTTAGATGAGATAAGACTTATGGTTTAGCACATTTGATGGAGATGTTCTATTTGGTTTTGTTTAGAGGAAGTCCAATTTAATTTAATTAGAATGGTAAGATGCCTTCATGATTAAACATAATAATGATGTTATACTGGTATGAGATTTGAATTGAATTTTAGCTTATGTGGCTTTATGACTCAGGTTGATGTGGCATTTAAATATGTAATGGTTATGATGTTTATATTAGAGGTATGAGAATATTTTCTCTATGGATGGAATATAATTGGAAGATGAAAATAGGTAATTAAGCTTAATATTTTTGGTTTGATATAGAAATGCTTGAGACTATGAAAATCAATTACTATATGATTAAATCATTTGGTTGTTGGACCATTGAATTGGTAATTGGTATTGAGATAGTCATTGGGAAACTAAGTGGTATTGAGATAGCCATTTGGGAAACTAAGTTTTGTTGATTGGACATGAACTTGGCAAAGTCGAACAATATGGTTAAATCAAAGGAACTTCCATAAGAATATTTATTAAGTGTAATGGTAAACAAAATGAGGACAGGTTGATATTTATGTATATATGGTGATTTAAAATCTTGAACTTAATTTGAGAAGATGTTGAAAGGAGCGATGTAGTTGTACAAGTGTGAGATTAAGATGACATAGCAATATTTGGTCGAGCAATTAATTATTATTTAATTATAATTATGAAAAAAAAATGTGGTTTAGAACCTAAATTTAGAATAAATGTCCTAATTATTTAGTTTTGGAATTTGACGAATTCGACCACATTGGCCGCTTTGCTATTTACGAACAAATATCGGATTAATCAGTAATGCCTGTAGTTAGTGTGAAAATTACTAATTTACCCTTTGAAGCGTTATTTACAGTTTTTTCCTCTGAATTAAGAACTTTCATTTAGAGCATATATGTTCCATGTAAATGAAAAATGTCGATATCATCCTTGGTGGGAAAATTACGATATTATCCCTAACATTGCAAAATTATCATTTTACCCTTAGAGGTCAATAGTGACCGTTTGACCTCCAAAAAGATTTTTCTGAATCTTGATTGTATTCCGAGCTTGTCTAGAAAAATGTTGACTCGTTTTGTCGCTTGGATTTCGTTATGTGATCTTGAGTTTATTTTGTTTTATTTTCTATCAACTAAGATATGGTTTTAATGAGTGTTTTGATATGATTTTCGATCAGATGACTGTGACACTGATTGATGTGGAGGCTTAGCTCGAGATTGGTTATGTGGGGGTATACGAATCCCTTAACCTGTAAGTGGGCTATCCTCAATAGAGAACCCGTTGAGGAACTGTCCTTTTATAACTGTTTTATTAAATTGTTTTTATAAACTATTAAATTAAATGATTTTGGGTGCATGAGTGATCCTTGAAAATGATTTTGAGCCGTTGGAAAAGCATACGGGGACTCGTGGATTGGACACAGTCCAGGGAGTACGTATGGCTTAATTTGGTGGTTTACTAGCTAATAGTTAGACTTGATTGGCAGACCATGAGTTGAGTTTGGATCCACATGGTTCGTTGTTCAAGGCCCGACACGCCATATTTATATACCGGTTCGGCATGTGCATTGCGGAGCTAAACTGGGTGTGTTGCGGCCACCACGCAATGCCGAACCCAGGCCAGCGTCAGGGGGACGGGCATGGTTTTTACTAATATTATGATATTACGAAAATGCCCCTAACGGTTCCGAAGGTTTACCCGGGCCAAGGTCACTTCAGATATGCTTTGATGGTAGCCCATGGTTTTGAAAGCAATATTTGGATTCCGATACATGGTTTTGATATCACTGATTTGTTTTGTTACAATTGTTTTATGAACCGTTTTGGTTGTGATTGCACCCTACCCTCCTCAGATGCTCTTTTGAGGGTGGCTCACTCACTGGGTATATATTTTTGTATTCACCCCGTTTTTGTTGTTGTGATTTCAGGATCCCAGTGTTGAGCTTTCCTTGTTGTGCCAAGTCGGTGGCTTAGGAGATCAACTTACTCCATAGAGGTACTACCCACTATGTACGGGTCCCACTGACAGTTGTCTTTGTTCTTGCTATCTTTTGTTTCTCATTTTTGCTTTACTTCGATTTTGGTTTTCTCTATTGACTTATGGTTTTGATTTTAAATGATGTAGTGTTTTTACTACTGTATTTGTTTTTGATGTTTCCGTTTTTACTCCTTCAGTATTTTAGATTTAATCTCAATTCTTGTTCTTGTTCTTTTTGTTTTGGTATCAATGCTTCGTGGAGCCTCGGTGTGCGTGACCGACCGACACGTATTTCGAGGTAACATGCCAGTTGTCCGTGCTCGACTTCCGTGTTGGGACGTGACACCGAACCCATACTCAGAGTGAGGTCTAGAGTATTCATCATCATGATCAGTTCAAGTCCAAGTAGGAAACCCAACTTTTGTTTTTGTTTGAGCATCTTCAGACAGTCCAATCCACCCTCCGAGCGGCGCGCTCGCGCTTATGAGTGTTCTGGTGGCCACCCAAGGCTTGCGGAGTTGAATACGTCGATGAACAATACTTGCAATGGAAACTCTTAGTGGCTGGAGGTTTAGGGGGTTGATGATGCAAAAGCTTCAACCTGGACTTTGTCGAAGAAGTTATAATAGACTGGAACTGGAAGATCCATGGGAGGAAGAAAGGAAGAAGAGAGATCTATGGAGAGAGGTGAGGGGTTGGTGAATATTGGGGAATACTGTGATGTTAAGGTTTAAGGTTGTTATTTATAGGGGTTTAAGGTTGTAGTGAGTACTTGTATATAATATATATATATATATATATATATATATATACACACACATATGCAGACATCGAGCTTTTGTTTTGATACATCAAACAAATTCCTTTTAAATTTTCATCAGATTCTTCTAAAATTGGGGAGACACATTGCAGCAACAGGTTTAATCACCAAAACTTATTGTCAACTTTCCTTAAAAGAACCTCTTACACTCAGAATGCGGATTAAAATGAGGCAGGCAGGGGCAGGGGCCATGCCCAACTTATTGTCAACTTTCCTTAAAAAAAACCTCTTACACTCAGAATGCGGATTAAAATGAGGCAGGCAGTGGCAGGGGCCATGCCCATGCTACCCATCAATAAAATTGAGCCCGACCATTTCAGCTCCAAATTTAGCGTCTAATTACTTGGTGTGATTTGTAAAAGAAAGCATCATTCATATAATGCCCCGAAAAATGAATTATTTTAGGGTATAAACATATTACTTAATTAAGGGCAAGTAGGCCACTATATTTGCCAACTTCCTCAGGAAAAATATCAAATACCGACTTTGAGAATACCTTATTTCTAGTTACACATTGATCCCTTTTAACAAATTCATACACAATGCTTTTACCCCTAATATTTGAATCGGTGCCTTCTACAAAACTTTATAACCATTTAACTTTATCCAACCTTTATGAACATATAAAAAGAAGACCAGAGAGAGAAAAGGAAGAGAAAAAGGGAGAAAAAAAAACCAGAGAGAGAACATATGAATGTGTTCTTGAGGAGAAGACTAGAAAAAGGAAAGGAAGAGAGAAAAAAAAGAAACCTTTTGTTAGCTTTGTTAATTTTATCCGTCATTTAAAATTAGCAAATATCTTATTATTTGTTAATAAGATATAATTAAATAATACTCCTATTTATCTATTGAGATTTGTCAAGTAACAAATTCAATTTGAATTAGATTACTTGATTATTAGTTAATTAGAAGTTTAACTCCCATCAGAAAGTCTGAGTGACTTCATCTGGTAATTCTATATAAGAAGAATTATTTGGAGAAAAATTAACGCTTTTTTTTCCTTAGAAAAATATTCACTAGAGAGTTAGTTCATACTGGAGATCCACTAGTACTGTTAGGATTTAGAGTGTGGAAATTTAAGAAGGCACTAGTTGCCTTCTCTTGACGGACCAAGAAAGCCGAGGAATCTCCGTTCGTAAAACAAGCAGAAGATCTTTGAAGGCACACAATTATCTTTGTACGTCCGCTGCGTATTATATATATTTATGTCTAACATTGGTATCCGAGCTAGATAACTTGTTTTCACGAATATGTTCCTTGTTTTTTTCTTTTTTTTTTTTGGAAATTGTCTATCTTGGATTTTTGGTCTATTTTAATTATAGATTTGTTCTATTTGACTGTTAATTGATATTTTTTTTGTAGAATTGTTCTACATATACATAGATTTGTTTCTACGTGGCTGTTTTAATTTATTTTTAATAATAAATTAATAGACTTTGTAGATTTGTTTTACATATAAGAAAATATGTAAATTTGTTCTACGTTAATAAATAGCCTTGTAGATTAATGTGGATTAGTTCTACATTAATACATATTTTTTATGCGGATTGGTTCTATATAATATAGATTTGTTCCACATATTAAAATCCATCCAATTTTTTCCACAGATTTGTTTGCGGATTAGTTCTATATTGATATAGATTTGTTCTGCAAATTATACCACATCCAATTTTTCATATTTGTTTTCCATGTTGTTTTGTTTTTGAAACGCGATAAACTGAATTGTTTGCAAATTCGTTTTGCACTATTATTTATTATTTTGTAATCAAAGCATGATTTGCAATTAGATTCACAATTTTTCTGCAGAGACGTGTTTAGCTATCCCAACGTTCGGGTCCGGGAGGTACTGAACCCTACCGCTGAACGACTTACAAACTACGGGGATTCCTACCCCTTACTGAGTTCTAGGAGTCGCCACTAATCTTTTTTCCCTAGGTTTGATTAGCCACCTACCAAATTATTAGGTCTAATATTAACCTATGCTCGGCAAAGGTAACACTAAACCTAATAAGGTCTACTTAACCAGAGATTCTATGGTCCGAGAGTCGGGTACGCGTGGGGAAGGATTAGCATCCCCACGATGCCCGTCAAAAGACGGCACTGACTAGTCTAAAACTAACTATGGGTTTCTATTATCGGTTGTCTGTATTCCTAAAATTTTTCATGCCTTTAAACTCTTCTATTAATCCTTAAACTCAAGCAAAATAAACAAGCAAAAATGAGTTTTAATTTTCGAAATAGGAATGTAGGGAACTTTCCCATTTTCTATTTTTTTCTCTTTTTGGGCTCCTCATGATGAGGATTTTCTTTAAAACTTACCATTAAAACTATTATTTTTCTTGAAAACTGTTATTTGTCGGGAACTTTCCCTTCTTTTGAAAACTAAAAAAAAAGACTCTTTTTGATTAATTGATTTTTGTCTTTCGAAAAACCAAAGAGAACAAATGCAAGCACAAACTCTTTTTAATTTTCGAAAAGGGTTTTTATTCTTTCTTTTTTGGACTTTGTTAGCAACTAATTCTCTTTTTAATTTTTTTTTAAACTGACTCAATTGCCTTGAACTATGCCCTTATTACTGATTATCTTTCTTTGATTCTTAACTGACTCAATTACTCTGAATTAAGCCATTTTATTTTCCCTAATCTCCGCTTCTTACTAAACTTAATTACCCTTACTTGATTACCCTAAATATATACTACATATTATTTTTGTAGCTACATGGAATTACGTAATAGTCCTTTTAACTTTTAACCTGGTGAGACCTTATCACCCGTTTTAGTAATTTTCCTCATGTCAGGTTATATAAAAGCCCCTTTTAATGGCGCACTCTCTCTTTCTTCCTTTTAATTTTTTTTTTATAAATTTAAATTCCATTTGGATTGATCCTTGAACTCAAATTGAAACTCAAATTGGAGTTTTGAAACCCTATCTCATCCTCTGCCAAAATTTGCTCTCTCCGGTTCTCAGGTATCAAAATCCGTTTACTTATCTTTCTGATCAATTTAAAAGATGCAATTTTGTTGATGTTGGAAGTATCTTTTTTCAATAAGCAGATTCCAAAAGATTAATGGGCTGTAGAAGTTTTCTTTAAATTGGTGAGATTACTCAATTCAGATATTAATGGGCTGCTTGACTTCTCTCCTTTTGGGAGTTTTTCTTCTCTGCGACCCATACCCTCTCCTCATAAAAATTCATAAATTTACGAATTGTGGGTCGGTTTCAACTGAAACGGTTTCTTGCCGGTTGGGATTCATGGCGGGAGATGACACGATCGATTTTGGTTTTTTATTTGCATCGATGGCGCACTCGAGTTTTAAGAGTCGACATTCCAGTTCGCACTGTCTTTCGCGGTATTTCGTGCTGCATTGGTTGTTCAACCCAGCGAAGTCATCTGAAATTAGTTGCTTCTCTTTGCTTATCGTACAACCACGTATTTCAGGTATATGGATTTCTCTTTTCACGGTTGTTGTTTGCTGACAAACATCTAATTTATTTCAGAGAATTTAGAATTTTGTTACCTTAAAATTACAACTTTTTTATTATTCTTCTCTACTATTACAATTTTTCTTTCCCGTTCGTTCCCTCTATTTGCCGTGTTATCTTGGAGCTCTGTTTTTTGGGGAATTATATCCAGGTATGTTTTTCCACCCATCACTGATGCCTTAGTGTATCTGGAG
>AWWV01015695.1:0-32529 GCA_001974805.1 Corchorus capsularis | reverse complement strand
TTTTGCTATCTTAGTATAGTATATTGAGTCCATAACTTCACAAGTGGCAGATTTCTGTTACACCCTGCTTCTAAAGTACAAAAGTAGCTCGATAAGAATGCCCTGCCAAGACAAGTATCGAATGAATTTCCTTTTCCCTACCATTAAGTTAGAATCTTATATATAATGAAAATATGCATCTAAAAAAAAGTCTTCTTTTCATTCATATAAAATCCTACAAACTTTAATTATAAATTAGCCGATACTTAATATGATCATCGCTACTAAATAAAGGAAACCAAGTTGCTATCTTTGTGCCAAAAAAAAAATAAAGGAAACCAAGCGGTGTTCAGAACTGAGAAGTTAGGATTTTAGAGGGAATATTAATATTACACAAGAGGGATAGCCTGCGCTTGCGCTACAGGCATGTTTTTATGTGAGATTTTTTTTGTTTATTTAATGCATCTGTTTTATAAACAATTACAGAAAGTAAGATATGAGACATTGTAAATCTATTCAGTCATTTTCTTGTTTTTTAAAGTGAAATAGATTATGTTTAAAGTGCTTGTATTTTTGTGCCAAAAGAAAAAGTGCTTGCATTCATTCTAAACAGTTCAATACATGCTGATGTTTTTCACACTATTAATGGAATTAGATGGTTATAGAATAAAAATGGGTCTTTAGCAAAACAACTATAACTCTTCTAATTAAAAAAAACACCCAAAATGATAAGCAAGTGTAGAAAGGATCATTTATCCTTGACACTTAATATGGTCCATTAAAATACACTAATATGTGTGAACATAGTTAATCATCTAAAAAATAGTCAACACAACTGAAATTTACTTTCACAATCCAACACAAACCATATAGAACATAAGGATTATTAAGTAATTAGCAAATGGAGAAAAGACCAAACGGGACAAAAAGGTTGTCCCTGGTGAAAAGTTGAAAGGAGCTTTCAGCAAGCACCGTCTTCAAAAAACAATTAACAGGGTCTATAAAAAACGCACTTAGTATGTTAATAATTTCAGAAAATGCAATTTACTCTAATAAGCCAATACACCCAATTATCAAAGAATATATCATAGGGGGCAGGGGCCGTACTAAATGTAAACTGAATATTTGTGTGCAAACCGTAAACGGACCCAACGAAAATGGACTGAAAAAATGGGCTGAAGAAGGAAAAAGGCCTGAGCAACATATAAAATTACAGAATCCTCATAAAGCCCAATAGTTAATAGATTAGCATATATGGAATTTAAAAAGGTGAAAACACCATTAATCATGCATTTAAAATGGTGGGAACACTATTAATTGAAGTTATATTCTTTTTTTGAAAGGAATTGAAGTTATATTCTAAAATTATATAAAAAGACAATGTATTTTTAGAAAAAGGGTTAAGATTAGAAGGATTTTAATGTAATAAGTCATTTGAGAAAAGATCAAAATGGGGCGATAAGGTTGTTCCAGGTTAAAAATTGAAAGGGCTTGTGAGTAAATTCCATAGGGGACAAAAATAATATATAGTATAGTATATATACCAGCAATATATGATTAATAATAGTAGTAAAATGGGGATGATGATAGAGTTCCAAAAATATAAAATAAAATAATAAATATAAATAAATAAATAGTAAGATCAAAGGGGGGAAATGAGGAGCATCCAATTAAATGAAAGTCTCTCTGTCAAATGTTGAATTAGACAAGATATGTTCCATAGAGAGCAGTAGGAGAAATATATCCTCTAAAACTCAAAAGGAAAGCGAAAACTGAATTTCCAATGGTTCTCCCCTTCCACCTCTGAACCTCAAAATTTGTATTTGTAACGTCATTATCACTGTTTTTTGGCTTTCCCCACCTTTTTCTTCTTCCCCTTGGAGTTGGAGACAAATAAAGAAAAGAAAAAAAACCCAAAAGGCAAACTGTAAATCCATGTTCAAAGGGCCAATCATTCATGGTTTGCTTTTATGGTAGGACTATATAAAACGTCAAAACGGTTATTATAATTATATTGCCATATAGTGGACATTAATCAGACTTCAGATTAGCAGCTATGGTAATTAGCACAAAGAGTAACTGACCAAACACCAATTATATCAAATCACCCAAAAGACATTTGAGCATAGTACTATAAATATAAACAATCCCAAACAATTCATGGACAAAGACACAAAGCAACAAGAAAGTGAAAGCATCGAGGTATGGAACATTTTCAGACATATTCTTTTTCAGAGTTTTGATTTTCGCTTTCAAACATTCCTGTTTTTTATAGAGCCCTGACATCTAATTTGTCTTTGTTTTGTTTCTCATGTTATCCCAATTATTAATGGGCACTTCCGGTTATGGCTTTAATGGTGCTCTAATTCGACTTCCAGGTACTATTCAACTCTATGAAAATACATGTGTTCTTCTAATGTTTTAATTCAAAAATTATAATAATATGAAAATGATATGGTTTTTAAAATGTTCTAAAATATGAAATTGTCTGGCTAAAAATTGGTTAATTATAAGTGTTTGATAGTATGGAAAAGCATATGGTTGGTTTTCCAGAGTAAATGCAAAATTGACATTGTTTTTGAAAATGGTATTAATCAGTATTCGTTTCCACGTTGCATTGCCTGCAAGAATGGTTACACCTATTGAATTAAGAATATTAAGATTAAGATGCTTTTTGAAACTAACATTTAATAAAGTACACTGAAAATATTCTTATGGTGATCATTTTTCATACTTATAGAATACAATATTAGCTTTATTCAATAATTTAACACTAAACGTTCTTCGCCCTATTTTGTAGATTAACAATGTCCAAGCGAAACAAGGCCAGAATTGTCGACTTTGACTTCAAAGCATCATTGCAAAAAGTGTGCGAAACTCTCAACTTCAGCTCCCCTCTTTATGAAGCAAGAAAAAATATATGGAACACATATCAAGCGAAAGTGGAATTTAGAGGGGACAACAACAAATACTGACACAATTCTTCTACGAAATAAATGATAGATTTATCAAATTCATATGGCAAATTACTTTATTTACATATATATTTAAAACCAAAAAACCTTATTAGTGGTGCCAATGAATTTCCTAACTCAATATAGTTTTCTCAATTCATAATACATTAATTTATAATTGTTTCTTGGCTTAGAAAAAAAAATAAAAGACGCCCGACGCGCCAGCGCGGGCTACCCCTCTCGTTAAATTAATAACTGAATTACTTAATTACCCTGAATTAAGTTAATTACTGACTGACTTAATTACCCTGAATTAAGTTACCTACTGACATAATTACCCTGAATTAAGTTGATTACTAAATTACTTAATTACCCTGAATTAAATTACTAACTAACTTACTTAATTATCCTGAATTAAGTTAATTACTGACTGACTTAATTAAGTTGCCTACTGATTTAATTACCCTGAATTAAGTTGATTACTAAACTACTTAATTACCCTGAATTAAATTACTAACTGACTTACTTAATTACCCTGAATTAAGCTAATTACTGACTTAATTACCCTGAATTAAATTATTCACTAACTTAATTACCCTGAATTAAGTTACCTTTTACTTACTTAATTACCCTGAATTAAGTTGCCGACTTACTTAATTACCCTGAATTAAGTTAATTACTGACTTACTTAATTACCCTGAATTAAATTATTCACTAACTTAATTACCCTGAATTAAGTTGATTACTGAATTACTTATTCACCTTTTCTTACTTCTTACATCTTGATTTTGATCTCTTTTGAATTTTAATCTTTGATTAATCACTGGATTTGGTCTTGAAATGCATGGATGCACGTGATGCATGAAAATCCAATTTCAATTTTAATTACCCATTAATTATATGAGAAACGCCTTTGATCGCCTCCCAATAAATGGTAAACGGTCTCCGGACATTTCCAAGCCTCCGGGAGAAGGCGAGCAAACTTAGACACGCATGAATGAGCCGCCCACCTTTCCCATCACGGGAGTCACTTTAATTGATCTCAAATGAACATAGTAATTTGCAACAATTTATGAAAAATAAACGTGAATGTGAATGCTTAACTAACACTTTTCATTTTTCTTAAAAATATTCATAATCTAAATTATTTACTTAATTAAAAAAAACTAAGAACTTAACTTGAATTAAACCTATTCACAAATCATAGACTAAGGCCAAATTCTGCTCTAAAGATTTCATTTTTATTTCACATTATTCAAAGATTTCATCTTTTACTTAAAAGATTTAATCTTTATTTACAAAAAATTACTTAAAAGTTCAATCTTTTAATAAAAAAAAATTCAATCCTTATTCACAAATTACTAAAAATTCAATCTTTATTCACAAATTACTCCAAAGATTTAATCTTTCAACACAAAGATTACATTTTTAGCACCCTACCCTCATCAAAATCCCACCTTTGAGCTAAAGATTTGATTTTTACTATAAAATTAATCAGCAAAAGGTCAAATTGATCAATAAGGCGAAATTTCAAAGGGCTTAATCGAATCAAACAACAATTTTTGAGGGCATAATCAAATACTCTAACAATTTTTAGTCTTTATGTAACGTAAATATTAAATTTCTGGACTTAATCAATTTAAAATAAAGGATTTAATCGATGAAGGTTAGAAAATTACCTCCTTAAGCTCGGATTTATCCCGAAATCCACTTATATCTCCGTAAACTATTCTTCTTCCTCCTTTTGTTCGACGCCTAGACCCTAATCCCTTCTCTCTTATAACCCTAGATCAGTTGCAGCGCCTCCCCTGTCTCTTCCCTCCACTGTAAACGCCGCCAGCTAGTCCCGTCATCTACTACTCTGCCAAGACTCGACCCAGATCGCTCCAAGCAACCTCCTTTTGATCAAAAACCGAAAAAAGAGACCTTGATACACCCAAAAACTATTCTAAAACAGCAATTATACACCGTTTCCCCTAAAAGCTTCTCCCTTTCTACGATTCTGACACAAAGCTTAACAAATGAGGGCTCGAAACAAAGGCTTTCGAACGAATCAAACCCTAAGAAGCATGAAACTCAACTGGAAAGCGGAATAGGAAGAGACAAACGAAGACCCAGAAGACGCTAAGCCCACCCGAACCTAAACAAGGTGCTATCTTTTTCTAATTTTCGATCATTTTCTCCCTAGCTTCCGTATATTTTGTGTTTTTGTTAAGATTTAAAACCTAGGCTTTGAACCCTAGGTTTTTAGAACAGAAACCCTCTAAATTTCCCCAAAATTCCGCCTCCCTTTTGTGCCTCCCTTTTGATCGAAAATTTTGATATATATATGCCCTCTGCCTTTCATCTTCGGTTTTTTTTTAACCATTTCCTTCTCTCTCCTCGCAGGTTTCACTACTAGCCTATGGGAATTCGGCAATCCAAGGGTAAATTATTCTTTTTCTCTCTTTTTTGTTTGTTTGCTAAATTGCAGCTGCCTTTTAATTGTTGGGCTCACACTGATCATCGTACTGATGATGATAGCCGCGTAATAAGGGAAGGAATTTTGTGTGTGTGTGTGCACTGATCAAAGGTGAGGGAAGGTTTTGTTTTGTCTACTTGTGTGTGTTGGCAGTGAGGATTGAGGGTGAGTGAAAACAACGTGAATATGCTCTGGGCTTGTCTTCTTGTGCGATGTGATTTTGTCGTTGCACGTGTGGAGTAGTGAGCTGGTTGCTGAGCTGGCTTTTCAAAGGTAAAACTTCCCTTCTAACTCCTTATATAACAGAATGAAATCAAGAACTTATCTGCTAGAATTGAATGATCGTGTGAACTTGGGCACTTTCTTAACTGCCTTATGAATAAATTGAAATGCTCTTGGACTGAAATTCTTTTTTGTTCCAATGCATGCCTTTATGATGAACCTACTTTGTTTAACTGTGCCATCCCCAATTGCTCCATGACTCTGTTTCTGTTTTTGAGCTTGCTGCAATTTCATTTTTCGTATTTATCCATGGAAACTTACCACTCAAATGGCTTGATCTATATTGACTTCCCAAATTTGAACCTTATGTGTCTTGCTGCAAATTCAATACCATTGGTATATTGCTTTGCTTATCTTTGAACCTGCCTTACTTGATGTTTTGTGCCATGATGAATTGGATGCTTTTGCTTGTTCTTTGGCATGTTAATCATATCAAGTTGGCATGTGTGGTGTAACTAAATGCTTGGGAACCCTGTGTTTAGTACAAGTCTGTCAAATGATCATCTTTGCTGCTGTTTATTGTTTGTGTTTGCTCCGTTTATGCATTCTTGAGATTCTGGTTGGAAAATTGGTGAATGGAGTCTGCTATTCATCACTTATTTTGCTTACTCATCATGTCAGTGCTTGCATTTTTATCAATTTCCTCTGAACTAAGCAGCTGATTACCTACAGATCATCCATTCCCTTTGAATTTTGCTCAATTATCTACCTTGATTTATCTCGGCAACACTGGATAAGAGAGTAGCCATCACCGAGTGATGATACATAGCCAAGTTGGACACTTATGCTTGGAAAATGGGGTATGTGGCGGCTTAAAACTAAAGTTGGGGAGCACCAAGAGACACAGGTCAGGGAGAAAAATCAATTTGGGAATCCCTCTCGTACTTTTGTATTTTGGAAATGTAAATGAGAAATTTGAAATGTAAATCAATGAAACTTTTTTTTTTTTTGTGTTCCCCAATTTCCTCTTTTGTAATGATTAAATTTCTTTTTCTAATTCCATTACTTTTGATGCCTCCTGATTTTAGACTTCAAACTTCTAGTTAAACTAATATAAAGCTTATTGGACTAATAATAACCAATTAAAGTTATTCTAATTTATTTAGATGAGAGAAGCTACCATTTGGGCTCAAAAGTAATAAGATTAGAAAATTTGTTTAACCAAAAATTGAAACAAAATTTAGAACCCAAAATTGAAGCAAATTTTAGAGTGAATCAAAATGAAAACAATTGCAAAACCGAAAAGGGGTGTCTACATTAGCATGTAAATTTTGTTCCAATTATATCCTTACAGATTGGTTTTGTATTCTTTTGCAATTGATTACATGTTAATGCATAACTGCATATATACAAATCTGTTTTGCATGTTAAAGCAAATAGGAGGGATTGCAGTAATATTCCACCAAGGGAATCCACCTACTCATGGCCGGATGAAGTTAAATGCAGATGTTGCGTTTAAAGTTCAAGATAAAACAGCTGGTTTGGGCGCAGTAATTCGAGCCTCTGATGGTCAAGTTATAGTATATGCTACATCGATGATAGCATTTGTGACGGATGCTTTGTATGCTGAGATTTACGCGCTGCGATTTGGAATGTCCTTAGCTTTGTCCTATGGTTTAGTCGATTGCGAGATCGAAAGTGACTCTTCCTTGGCTATCTCAGAGATCCGTAAGCGAGATTCATCATGTTGGGAGGGAGGCATTTTAGTGAATCAGATCTGGGAGCTAGCTTCTAGTTTTAATTTTTGTAATTTTAAGCATATTAATTAATAGAGTAGGAAATCAATTTGCCCATGAATTAGCTCATCTTACTTGTGATGTTGGAGCTAATCATGTATGGAGTGGAGTAAATCTACCCGTTTGTAACCCTGATTTATAAAGATCAATGAATTCTAAATTCTTTCTCAAAAAAAAAAAATGTTTCGCATTTGCATTACACGTGGTCTTTTGTTTTTGCTTTTTAATTTAATTTTGCTAATCTACACCTGATATACATATCTGTAGTTTTGCTCCTTCTTTTTAATTTTGCTATTAAGGTGAAATTTGCTTCTGTTTCTTTTTTTTATAATTGATGATCATTATGAGTTGTTCAATTTGGTTGATTTTTCTTGTATATTTATTTGATTAATATTGGATATGTTCTGAATTTTTTTTAGGGATTTGTTTCTTCAAAGAAATTGTAGAAAATTTGTTTTTCCTAGAAAAGATGACAAAAATGCGAAATCAATGAAATTGATCTAACTAGGAGGTGCGGCTCTAAAACGAGGGCATACCACGATGATCCTTGAGTAATGTAGTTCATCTTGGTGAAATTTCATCTCAATCGGACTTAAGATTAAAAACTTATTCATGGTTTTCAGTTAAGGACGATTTAGGGAGTGAAACCAAGTTCACCATGAAGGAGAGCTCGATTTCAACTAGGATTTTTCCCATAGTCTTATGGTGATAATCTAACCCTATTGGTGAAATTTGAGCTCAATCCGACCTCGTTTGCAACTTTTGCACTCTTCTCAATTAAGGACACATGGCTTTCTCACTCCGGTTTAAGCCATTTTCTTAACTAAGTGTTATTTTTATGATTTGATGAGCTAAATATGACTAAGTATGGAGAATTTTGTGGCCTTGATGATAAAAATCAAGTCTTGATGTCCGAAGGCCACTTCTTAGTCAAATAAGTTGATTTCAGCTCAAAGGAGGCAACGAAGGCATGCTGAATTGCTATATATAGGAAGAGGAACAAGTTGTCCATCGTCCATCAAGAAGGGAAATTGTCGTCCTCCATCAAGAGGGATGACGCCCCAGGGATCCTCCTTCCTTCCTCCTAGACGTTGGAAGCCATCAGGAGAAGAAGGACGCTTCACCGCACCCTCCTGGAAGCTGCCACCTTTCTGAAGAAGTTGAAATCACCTTCCTCAGCAAGTCAAGCCCATCAAGTTCAAGGCCCATGCCGCCCCGTATATAAAGGGATCAACCCCAGTGCTTCGAACACGCTTCCACAGCTACACAAACCAGCTCCTGCAGCTACAAACTTGTTGCGCGCAAAAAAACCAAGTTTCGTGCTTATTTTCTCTCAGGCTCCGCGCCTTTTTTCTCTTGTTCATCACGAGTTCTTATTTTCATGTGCCCTTCCCCTTTATTATCCTTCTAAATAAATTAAAATGAAATGAACTGAAGAATTGAGTTGGCCTCAAAGACTAATTAATCAAGGGATCATAAAGGATACCTACAAGAAAACGATTGTTAAGTTGACTATAATGCATGGTCAGAATTGTAGACCCAAAAATATTTACAATAGCTAAGTAGGGGGAATGTTTGAGAGCTTCAGCCATAAATGAAGCTCATCTAAGGCATGGTTAGAATTCTACAGACAAAAATATTTACAATAGCGCTAAGTAGAGGAATGTTTGAGCTTCAGCCATAAATGAAGCTCATTAAACTTACCCTAGTTCCTTAACAAACAAAAGACATAAAAACATCCTGACACAGGCCAACAACCAACAGAGCATTTATCCAAGGTTTAGTTTCTTAGCACTGCAATAAAGAAATGATTTTAATCAATAAAATGAGGTAACCGGAAAAGAATTTCATTAATTTCATCAGACATAATATAAGGAAGAAATAGAAGGATAAAGTGACCATTGTTTAAGCTTTTTGCTCCCAAATTCCTGTCCAGCAGAACGTGCAGTAGTTTTCTCAGATGTAATGTTTGCTGTTAGCTTAGCTGGAACTTGCGTTGGCATAGGTGGATAAATTCTCAGATGTAATGTCTTTTGTGAGGACAATTCTTGTTTTGATTTGAGATTGGACGTGCAGGAGTTTTCTCAGATGTAATATGTCTTATTTGCATCTTCAAACACTATTAATTCAGTGCAATTATTACTAAAACTCTATTATAACAGTATCACATCAATTTTAGAGTTTTTTTTTTTTGGCACCATCAATTTTAGAGTTTATACAAGCTTGCAAATATTATGTCTGTTGTTTAATCTAAGAAAAATCTGTAAGTTGAGGCATATATACTACATATTATTTGAATAAACATATGGAAATTACTAAAAGATTCTTACCCTGGATTAATGAGCAGCGAGAGAACTAATTTTTTTCGTCTTTTCCCACTTGTCCGATTACTTAAATGCCCTATAACTTTTGATTATTGAGGTGATTAAATAACTAGACTTTTTGGTCACTTTAATAGAGTAGTAGAATTACTAAAAGATCCCTACCCCGAATTAATGATAAGCTGGGTGGAATTACTAAAAGATCCCTACCCCGGATTAATGATGAGCTGGAGAAGTAATCTTTTTCGTCTTTACCTACCTGACAGATTACTTAAATATTCTAAACTTTAATAGAGTAATGGAATTACTAAAAGATCCCTACCAAGGCTTGCTTTTGGAGTTAGATAACTTTTTTTTTTCGTCTTTTCCTACTTGGCAGATTACTTAAATGTCCTAACTTTTGATTTTTGAGGGGATTAAATAAGTAATCTTTTTTGTCATTTCTCAATGGACTTGAATAGAGTAGTGGAATTAATAAATGATCCCCATCAAGGATTGATGATGAGCTAGAGAACTAACATGTTTCGTCTTTACCTACTTGACAGATTACTTAAATGTCCTAATTTTTTATTCTTGAGGGGATTAAATAACTAAACTTTTTGGTCATTTCTCAATTGACAAATGACTCAAAAAGTCGCATGTCATATTCCTTTATTTTCTTCTTTCCCCTTACCTTTTTGTTAATTACAAGATTTCTAGAACTAAATTTAGTTAATTGCACCCTCCCATTTGTCAATTTCACAAGTGCTGCATTTATTGACTTTGTTTATTTTCCCGTCGATTATTTTTTGAAAAATCTGTGCCTTAAAAAGGGAAATAGAATAATCCCAATAGATCACACGTCAAAGCACTGTCTCCATTTTAAATTTACGACGAAAATCTTTTAATATATGCATGGTGATAAATAACGCCCGTAACGCCAGCGTGGGCCGATCAATTTGTACTTATATATTTGAATAAACATGTGGAATTACTAAAAGATCCCCACCCTAGATTGATGAGGAGCGAGAGAACTAATTTTTTTCGTCTTTTCCCGCTTGGCAGATTACTTAAATGTCCTAACTTTTGATTCTTGAGGGGATTAAATAACTAGAATTTTTGGTCATTTCTCAATTGATTTTAATAGAGTAGTGGAATTACTAAAAATCTCTATCAAGGCTTTGCTTGGTCATTTCTCAATTGACTTTAATAGAGTAGTGAAATTACTAAAAGATCACTACCAAGTCTTGCTTTTGGAGCTAGAGAACTTATTTTTTTTCGTCTTTTCCTACTTGGCATATTACTTAAATGTCCTAACTTTTGATTCTAGAGGGGAATAAATTAGTAATCTTTTTGGTCATTTCTCAATGGACTTGAATAGAGTAGTGGAATTACTAAATGATCCCCATCAAGGATTGATGATGAGCTAGAGAACTAATCTTTTTTGTCTTTGCCTACTTGGCAGATTACTTAAATATCCTAACTTTTTATTCTTGAGGGGATTAAATAACTAAACTTTTTGGTCATTTCTCATTTCTCAATTGACAAATGACTCAAAAAGTCGCATGTCATACTCCTTTATTTCCTTTTTTCCCCTTACCTTTTGGTAATTACAAGATTTCTTGATCCAAATTTAGTTAATTACATCCTCCCATTTGAAAATTTGTACCCTAAAAAAGGAAATAGAACAATCGCAATAAACACGTCAAAGCACTGTCTGCATTTTAAATTTACGGCGAAAATATTTTAATATATACATGGTGATAAATAACGATTCTAAAAAAAGAACGTCTGTAGCGCCAGCGCGAGCCGATCAACTTGTTTTTATTAATTATATAAAACCGGATTCATTAATTATGAAAAATATGAAGAAAAAAGCTAAGAGAAGAGTAACAGGCAATTGTATAATAAGGTAGAACGGAAAGTAAAATCAAAGAGCAGGCCATTGAACCAAACATAAATAACAAACAGAAGACAAAAACAGAGGAGGGAAAATAAGATAATTGTACCAAATGAAAGGGGAAAAGCAACCAAATTGATGTGACAAGAGACATAAAAAATGGAAAAGTAATAACCCATTAAGGCCATATATAAAGCAACAAACGAAATAGAGACATGAGATACAAAGCAAACTCGCAATGAGCAGATAAATAAGAGCGATAGAGAGACTAAATTCTCAACAAACAATACCTGAGGTTCTGAAGGAGGAAGAGAATAAACCTGCAAATAAAGAAAACAACAGGATAGAGTTAGCGTAAAACTCAGAAGAAATAAAGGGAAAGAAGATGAGCCGAAAGGTAGAAATGCAGGGAAAAAAAAAGAGAGAAGAGAAATCAAATGTAATAGGGAAAAGAAGAGAGCAGCGAACCTTGCCTTGAGAGAAAAAATGAAACGGGGAAGAAAGCAAGAGATGGAACTTCAAATAGAAAAGAAGGGGAAAACAGACCAGAAAAGAAGAGAAGCAAGACGGATAGAAAGAGAGTGATGTGATCGTCATAGAAAGGAGAAAAGAAGAAAAGAAAATTGTACAAGGTGAAGTATTCTTTGGGGTGGGATATGAACCAGCTTTTGCTGACATAAGCTACGCTTTTACTGTGGCGCTTCGTAGGGCTAACTTAAGCAGTAGGAGTCCTAGTCTTCCTGTGCCACCAAAAAAGGAGTGGAGCAGGAGCTTACCCTGGTGGGATGAAATGAGAAATTACATGCATGGGAATATCACCTTGTTCTTTTCGGAAACTAAATGCATGGAGTATCCTTGAAATTAGTAGCATTGGTGATATTTTGTATGATTTATCCTTATTAGTTAATTAGCTTGTCTTATTTATTTTCGCAGTTATTGTCAAACTTTAACACCAATTGACTGTGCAGGGGAAGTCACTTGATCTATTTGTTGTCAATTCTTTCGGATCTGGATTTCAGGAGTGTTTCATTTAGTTCTATAAGAACTTGTCATTGGTATAATTGTATTTATGATCTCTAATCCAATTGAAAACATGCTGATTTGGTCTTTCGGTTATGTAAGTAATTGAATCATTTTGACAGGGGCAACTTGATGGTTTTTAATGGATTTATTTATGCTTTAATTTGGACTGATAGGGGTGATTTTAGTATCCCATGTTTACTCACATAGACATACAATGAAAGATAACCACCCCCTCACTACAAACAAACTGCCATATACTGACGGTCAGAAAGTCGTTGGTAAAAATGAAAAATCCGTTGGTATAGGCATAAAAAGTCTATACCAACGGTCAAAAGGGCTATTCCGACAAAAAATTTACCGTCGGTAAATTCCTTGTCGGTATAGGTCTATAACTACGAAAAATGGCACTGTCGGAATAGGATCTTGAGTTATACCAACGGATTTTTGGGCGTTAGTATTTTACTTACCGTTGGTATATCAGCTCTTAACCCTGCTCAACGTTGAATCTATACCAACGCCTAAGTGTGTTGGAAGCGTTGGTATATCAAACCTATACCAACAGAATTGGCCGTAGGTATAGATCTTAAATATTTTCAAAAAAGAAAAATATTTGCCACCTGAACTAATGAACAAAATATGACAGTAATTTTATTAAAAATTGGAGTAGTTATTAACATTTTATTCTCTAGTACAAACTTTAGAAAGAAATACAGCAAAAAATCACAAAGCCATACTACTTCAAGTTTCAAAGTGCCTTTTTGTCTTGGCCTCTTTTCGATAATCCTTGGTCAACCCAGCAAAGGATCACTATTTACAAGCAGAAAACAGTTTCTGAATCGATTCGGCACCTTCACCCATATTTAGACTCCATTCTTGATTGTCACAATGTCCATTGCATTGAATAATTTGATCTTCCCTCACATCTTGATGCAACTTAAAATTCCCAAGTTACTAGGCAACTATATCTTAGAAAACACAGCATATACAATTTGTCATAATCACAAAAACAAAAGTAGCAGATATAAGTGAACCAAATAACTCTAGTTAAACACATTTTATATAAAATAATATGAAAGATAATTAAGTCATCAGGATTTATCACAACTTGTGCTAACAAGAAAATTAAATTACAAGACAAGGCATATACTGACCAAAAATTTCTTCATCAGAAGGAATTTTCCCTTTTGACAAGCATCTAACAAACAAGACTGCAAGCTTTGCCCCACAAGTAACCTAAAAATTTTCATTCCCTTAGTTTCAGAGTAATGTATTAAGTAGAAAAGGGCAACATTTAAAAAAACCAGCATAAAATGTTTCCTCAGGAAATTTTAATACAGCTACTAGTTTCAAGCAATTATCAAGTAAAATCCAATCTACAAAATCTAGAATCTAAACTGATACATAATCAAGAGAATTCTAGCAAGACTTCTATAGAAAGACAAAAAGTAGGCCAAGATTGTAATCAAACCATAGAGTACTTACATGGCTATGGCTGCCACTTTAACGGCTCCTGCTTTCTTCCCACTGAAAAGAGACAATTGAAACATCGGATTTTGAATCGAGAAATGCATAGGTACAGTGTCACAAGATTACATACTTCAGGTTCTAAAGGGGAGACAAGCTATAGGAAGCTATAATTGCCATGCATTTCAAAATCAGAGTCACCATAGTTCAATTATTATCTAACTAGTAAATGCATATATGAATATATTAAGTCAAAGTGCTATAGTTATCATTGAATGATTACCTGATGAGTGAGCTAGTCAACCAAAATTCTACCACTAAGACCTGCATACACAAACATATAAAACAAGCCAAACAAAGAAATTATCCAGTCACAATTTCGATAACTACACACAAAATCAGTACAATTATACAACTTGTTCAAATCCACATGTAATGTTCATTCAATTGTCATAATGTCCTAAATCTAGAAAAACTCACTTGAGATATGCAAAGAATATAGAGCATTCAAATTACTAAGTCTGGAGAAAGAAACACCATATTGGCTCTGCAAGTCCAAGTATGAGTAATGGCTATCCTCCAAGAATTGAGTGAATAATGCCATAAAGTGTTGTTGATGCTAAAGTTTGTACTGCAGTCAAACTTCCATCTGAAACAACAAAATTGAATCTCTTACAAAATCATGAAAGACATAGCGGAACATGTAAGCATATGTATAATTTCTAGTTTCTAACAATATTAAGTAGTAAAGGGCAACATTTAAGAAAATCAGCATAACAAGTTTCCTCAGGAAATCTTAACACAGCTACTAATTTCAAGCAATTATCAAGTAAAATGCAACCTACAAAATCTAGAATATAAACTGATACATGAACAAGATAATTCTTATGAAAGTCCTGATGACTTAAAATACATTTGACTAGTTAAAATCCTTATTCAGAAAAATATTACATGAGGAGAAAACAAAATACTTGACGATTGTGCCAAGGCAAATACTTGAGCTGGCAACTTGATAAGACAAGCTTATAAGGTCTAGCTATATGTCAACTAAACATCCTGCCAGAATTGTGTCAATAACTCTTTGGTAATATATCATCTAATTACTCCACCTCTCAAAGCATACTATACGTACTTATCCTTATACTAATAAAGAAGGCAAAGAAGAGGCAATTAAGAGCACACTAGGCAAGGAATGATATGCAGCTTTTAAAGAATAGGAAAAAGAAAATAAGTTTGAAAAGAATGAGCCATCTTACCATACATGCTTGTATCTTTTTTGTATACTTGCTTCTATCCTTTGGATCAATGCTGGATAATTTGTCGCCAGCTGCATGCATTGTTCATTGAACATACTTATTTTACCTTTCTAGTTCATATGCACTTTAGAGAAGACTCAAGGGATTGAGTTCAAAAGCTCATGCTCCTAATAGGTGTTTCTCATTCGATAATTCCTGGTTTTCAATCAATATCAGACTAATTCAGACATCTTATAATTATCTAATGACTCAAACATACATAAGATGCTAAATCTCATGACTCTTAACATGTTTCTTAGGTGAAACTGTTGATACACATGAATCAAGAGTATATTAAAAGCTGCAACCTAATAGATAAAACATAAACAATACAATAACAAGATAGAGGAAATACAAAATAGTTTAACTAAGCATTTGAACAAAATTAGCAGGCATGAATGATGAAAGAGAAACAAATATAGCATGCACCACCTCAGCCAACAGATTGCAGACAATGGATAGCAGCTCTTCACCATGCAAACTCTCTTGTGAATCCAAATCCTTGGAGAGTGGAAGATTTTTGCAGTACAAATCAGCCATTTGTAAAGCAGAGCCTTCAAGTTTTGAGAATTAAGAGCTAAGTTAGATAATAGGTTTTTCATTGAACTAATAACAGGACATTAGTAGAACAAACTGTAGGAAACGCAATGTTAATAGGCAATTACTCATAAAAGACACTAAATGAATTATTATAATGCTTAAAATTAAAGACAACTTTGATCTTAATTTCATCAAGGAATTAAATTTAATTAGGCACAACCCAAAAATAAATCGTAGCCTGTACTTAATGAGAATATCAAAGGCCATATAAAATTAGTGCTAAATAAGGAGAAAATTAAAAGAAAATAGTCTAAAATACATTCAAAACACAAATATTAAAATGAGCCTAAAAGTTAAAAATTAAAATTAGCTTTAGAAATTACCTTTACCCGCAGCTTATCGACTTCAGTCATCAAAAGAGAACCTAATTTCCCTGCATGAATTTCCAAAGCATCACCAAATTTTGGTTGGGCTTGCTTTACAAAATAAATTCCCAAAAATGAGAACAGAAAAAAATTGCAGCAGCTGCTGCTTTCTAATCGAAAGTGGGGAATGGATTAGTTTCAATTTTTCCTAACCCTTGTCTATCGCTCAAGTGGTAAAAATAAAAACCATTCAAGTTTTAAAAATAAAAAAGGGAAAAGAGCGTACTAGAGATTAGATCGATGCAGCAGAAGAGTTGAAGGAGTAGATTGGTGCAGTAGAGGAGGAGCCCACGGATTGAAGGAGACCAATTTGGTGTTTGTCTTGGATTAATTGGAGAACTGAGATTAGAGAAAGGCGTGGGGTGGGAGAGAAGGGGAAAATTCAAAGTTTCTAATTTCTTTTTGGTGAAAGACTGAAAGGGAAAATAAAAATATTAAACACCTTAACCTTAGCTTAAAAATTAAAAGCTCATTCAGGTTTCGTTTTCTTTTTCTTTTTTTTTAATATAAAAAGTCTTCTTTTTTTTTTTTTGCACTGTTCTATATGAGTTTTTAATATAAAAAAATTCAAATGATTAAATGTAAAATTAAAAATAAGTTCGCCATATCAAAGATAGGCGGGTAACTCAAAATTTTTCTATTCTGTTTCAATCTATACTAACGCCTTCTATTTCAACCATTGGTATATGGCAGACCTATACCAATGGACTTTAGTCTAGTGTAAGAATAGGGTTCGTCTATACCAACGACTGATATATGCGTAGGTATATGTATAAACTATTCTGACAGTAATAAAAATTCGTCGGTATAACCCTCCTATACCTACGAAATTTGACCGTAGGTATAGCTTAGCGTTGGTACATGGCAGTTTGTTTGTAGTGCCTGTTTATGCATTTGTCTTTCTTTAAACTAGAAAAGCAATGTTGAAAGGTTAAAAGTATTCCCATGCAAAAAAGGGCCATTTAGTGTTACATCTTAAGACTTTATAAACTTCAGCTTTTCTGTTCATCAAGTTTAGCAATAGCAGGCGGTCATTACTAAAGTATAAACATTTGGCAGAGCTTTACTAATGTAGAAAGAGTTTTTAGCTGTTACAATCTTCATCAATATCATTAATATTTCTATGTTCATGCCATGGAGCCTTGATACTGGTTTTGAACATGTTTCATTGTCAAATTTAATGTTCCTTGGACTTTTAGGCTCTCTTTGTGCTTCTTTTGCTGCCTCTTCTTTCAAATTTGAAAGGCATGGTACCATTTTCGGAACTTCCTGAGTTCCTTATAGTTTTGTTTTCATAAAATGTAGTAAAACTTTTGAACTCAGTCTTTGAAACATGATAAGCAGTTTGATTAGCAATAGGTTTTGAATTGCAATAAGCAGTTAAGGATTGGCATGTAAAGCTGTAATCTTTAAGATTTTTCTACTATATCCCCATTTTAAGGTTTTTTGCATTCTGCTGCAAACACTTAAATTAGTCAATCAACTTCCTTTGGATAACTAAAGTTCACCATAAAATTTGGTCATTACAATTTGCATTTGTCATTCCAGGTTGTGAGGGTGCTCCATTACTTGCTCTACTTTACATAATTACCAATATTAGATGCTGAGATTAACAACTCAGTTTGCATCAATTCTCTCGTAAGCATCTTCCAATCCTCGTACGCTCTTGATTAATCCTTGGTAAGGCTAAGATTTAAAACTGTTCAGCTAGAAAACAAAATTTTCCTTTCTTCATAAGTTAATTTTACATGAATAATAATATATGAGGTACATTAGACAGAAAGATGCTGCCAAAAAATCTACGAGTCAAGAGGACAGCAACAGAAGCTTTTAGTATTGAACTTCAAAGTTCAAAGCCATATATATTCCTATTGTGTATTTTGAACTAACCAATTACCAGCTATCAGAAAAAGATAATTAACAACTAAACACGATACTTAATACAACCATAACTATGAAAACACTTCCAACATAAATTACGATGCAGCTTCAAATCCATTCCGCATATACATCCAGTAGCCATTTAATGTTTCCTCTGCAAGTAGTCAAAAGATGTCAGCCTCTGTGTTCTAATAGATCTTGGCCATAATTGATTTTGTAAAAATTGTAAATGCAAGGCTGGCTAAAAATTTTGCACAAATACCCTATAAGCACCAGATAAGAACCGCAGGGATGCCATTTAATAGGTAAACTAAAAATATTTCTAATACTTAAACACCTTGTCTGTGGTTGGGGGTTTTTGAGGAGTTGGGACTTGGAGGGGTGAGAGAAGGTGAAGACTTATTTGGCGATAAGAGAGGGGAAGAAGGGTGAGGAGGGTGGGTTATAAATAAATTTTCAAACTCCTCCAACCCCATCCCCAAATTGGGGTCTTTTGGATGAGCGAGAGAGAGTTGAACCATTAAACACCTCCAAACTTCTTCTTATCCCTCCTAACTAACCCAACATAATTATTTTTTAAACCCCCCATTCCCCTCTCCTTCTCACTCCCCCCCACCCGTCCTCTTTCCCATCCCTTAATTGAACCAAACAAGGTGAAATGTCATGCGTTGACCAAAAATGAGTCAATTGGGAATTTCCCACTTCCTTCTTTCCATATAGGAGGTGCCAACCCCCAAACAGCAGCCATTAGGCTATAGTCAGAACTAAGAAGTCTCTCAGACAATAAGCTAAGTCCTATCTTTAGCAAAATAAGCTGAATCCTATCATTGTGGTCTAGAATTATAAAATTCATGCATAACTTGAATATAAGTCCAAACAAGTGACATTCAAGTCAGTACAACGTAGTCATGGTAATGGTGATACAAATTTAGGCCAATTAAGGACAAAAACTAAACCATAAACATTTAACCAGCATACCTTACGCTTTTTGAGCTTCCCCATTCCAATGTTTCTTGACTTCTTCAAGTGTTTCTCTATCTTTTTGTCCTTCTTAACAGGAGCACGGGTGAAGAGTGTTGGGAAGGCCCTGCAATAATATGCACGTGCGGAAGCAAACAAATACCATTCCCACAGACAACAAACCAACAGCAATATCCAAACCAATGATCCAAAGCAGTTAAAATAATTAACCAATCCACCAAATAGATATATCTCAACCAAGCAAGCAGAAATCCAAATTGGCAACAATTAAAGAAAAATAAAGAACACCAAATTTACGTGGAAAACCCTTCAGTGTGAAGGGAAAAACCACAGGGCAAAACCGGATAAAAATCCACTATGAGAACTAAGCAATTACAATAGTTCAAGCCTAAACTAATTGCCTAAAGCCTAAGCACCAACAAATTGGAAATTAAAGGATTACCTTTTTGGATTACCAAGAAATCAACCCCAAGAAAACCCAATTTGTTGCCCTTATCTCTCACCCTTACTCTCTCCGTGGAGTAAGAACAATACCCTTACAAGCTTCTTGTAAGAATCAAAGATGGAGCAAAATCACCTTGTTGCTCCCACCATGTGCCGTCGCCAATCACCTTGCAAAATCACAAAGGATGTCGCGCCGCCCACTTATCGCAATCGACAATTGATTGCGCTGCTCTCTCTTTTTGCTCTTTAATTGCAAATTGTCGCCGCTGCTTACAATTGAAATTGACGAAATCAATTTCAATATATAATAGCCAAAAGTCGGCTTAACTCAAAGCCATAAAACCCTTTTTCAAATAGGTTTTATTCCTAGCCATTGGATCAACACATGATCATCAAATCATGGCCATCCAAATTCATTAAACCATATGGGCCTTTATGAGCCCAAACAAATGGGTTGGACAAATATGGATATAAGCCCAACAATCTCCCCCTCCAACCCAATTCAGAGGAGACGTGCCACACAACCTGCTTTACTTAAAGTTTGCCTTGACCAAGGTGTCCATCCCGGCCAAGTTGCTGCACAACTCAAGTTTCTCCCTAGGAACCACTTTGGTTAACATGTCCGCGACATTCTTATCGGTGTGAATCTTCTTCAACTGTAATTCTTTATCTTCCGTTGCCATACGCAACCAATGGTACCTAACATCAATGTGCTTTGTCCTAGCATGGTACATGGTATTCTTACTCAAATCCAAAGCACTCTGGCTATCACAAAATACCACATACTCTTTTTGACACAAACCCAATTCATGAAGAAATCTTTTCATCCAAAGCATTTCTTTACCTGCTTCAGTCGCTGCAATATATTCAGCCTCCGTAGTAGACAAGGCAACACACTTCTGCAACTTAGACTGCAAGAAACAGCTCCCCCCGCAAAAGTAAAAATGTAACCCGAAGTAGATTTCCTACTATCAAGATCACCCGCCATGTCTGCATCAGTGAACCCTTCAAGAATTGTCTGTGAAGTCTCAAAACTCAAACACATCTTCGAAGTACCTCTCAAGTATCTGAAGATCCATTTCACTGCTTCCCAGTGAACCTTTCCTGGATTGGAAAGAAACCTGCTCATTACACCAACTGCATGAGCTATATCAGGTCGTGTACAAACCATGAGATACATCAATGAACCTACTACAGAGGAATAGAGAATAACCGCCATCTCATCTTTCTTTTTCTCACTCACAGGACAAGATTTCTTGGTCAACTTGAAATGATTAGCAAGTGGTGTGCTAACTGACTTAGCATCCTGCATGTTGAATCTCTTCAGTATTCGTTCAACATACTTTTCCTGTGATAACCACAACTTTCCAGCTTTCCTGTCTCGGATAATATCCATACCCAAAATCTGCTTAGCTGGACCTAAATCTTTCATATCAAAAGACCTAGACAAATCATCTTTCAACTTGCTAATTAATTCAACATCTTGCCCAACAATCAACATATCATCAACATAGAGCAAGAGAATAATGAAATTATTACCAAATGATCTAAAATAAACACAAGGATCTGTTGCAGTTCTCTTAAAGAGATGACTCACCATAAAGGAATCAAACTTCTTGTACCACTGCCTCAGAGCTTGTTTCAAGCCATATAAGCTCTTCTTTAACCTGCAAACCATGTGCTCCTTCCCCTTAACCTTAAAACCCTCTGGTTGGTCCATGTAAATTTCCTCTTGCAAATCACCATGCAAGAATGCAGTCTTAACATCAAGTTGTTCAATCTCAAGGTTCAAACTCGCAGCTAGCCCAAGTACAACCCGAATGGAACTCATCTTCACAACTGGAGAAAAAATCTCATCAAAGTCAATACATGCTTTCTGTGCGAAGCCCTTAACCACCAAACAAGTTTTGTACCTCACTAGCTTATTACCATCTTTCTTCAACTTGAAAACCCACTTGTTCTTAAGTGGCCTTTTACCTTTTGGAAGCTCCACCAACTCATAAGTGCCATTTTTCTGCAAAGAATCCATTTCTTCTTGCATTGCTTCCAACCATCGCTGCTTATCTGAAGTAGACTGCACATCACGGAAGCTCTCTGGCTCCCCATCATCAGTAAGCAAAACAAACTCAGAACTAGGATACTTGGTGGATGGAATATTCCCCCTGGCCGATCTCCGAAGCTGAGGCTCATTGTTCTCAGGAAGGGGTGGTTGCTCCCCCTGCTCAATACCCACTGCATCTGGCTATGCAATGTCATCATCACCATCCAACTCATCATTATCTATAGCTGGCTCATCTGTTCCAAGTTCTGTACCTTGTTCATCTCCACCATCTGTGGCTCTCCTTGGTGGAACTGTTGTTGGTGTCAAATCATCATCATCATGAACAACCCGAGAAGTCTTTTCCTTCTTCTCAAAATCCGCTATGGTCTCATGTTCATGAAAGACAACATCCCTGCTTCTAACAATATTTTTCTTTTCTGGATCCCAAAACCTATAACCAAACTCCTCACCACCATAGCCAACAAAAATACAAGGAGTGACTTTACTATCAAGTTTTGATCTTTGTTCCTTAGGCACATGCAAGAAAGCCTTGCATCCAAACACCTTCAAATGAGCATATGAAGGATTTTTATCTGACCATACTTTCTCCGGTATGTCAAAGCCTAAAGGAGCCGATGGAGACCTGTTGATAAGGTAGCAAGCAACTTTGACTGCTTCACCCCAGAATGCCTTAGGCAATTTAGCCATCCCTTAGCATGCATCTCACTCTCTCCACAATGGTGCGGTTCATCCTTTCAGCTACACCATTATGTTGGGGTGTTCCAGGTTCTGTCAACTCATGCCTAATCTCATGCTTTGAACAATATGCATCAAAGTCATTGGATGTGTACTCACCACCATTATCTGTCCGAATACACTTCAAGGGTAACTCTGTTTCCCTTTCAACCATGGCATGAAATTTCTGAAAAACCTGTAGTACCTGGCTTTTGTATCTCACAAAACACCCAAGTTCTTCGTGAAGCATCATCAATAAAAGTAACAAAGTATCTATTACCACCTAAAGACTCTACCTCCATGGGACCACAAACATCAGAATGAATCAATTCCAATTTATTCTCTTTCCTATTAGCAGCTATACGGAAAGAAACTCTACGATGCTTACCAAATAAACAATGATCACAAGAGTTAACAGTCAAACCTTTACTTTTGGCCGAGGGTATAGGAATGAGGGACTGTCTCGCCAAAAGTAGCAACCTTTCTCACTCAAGTGTGTCAGCCTATTATGCCACAAATTTGGTGAAGCATCATCTTCCACTGCATTGACATTGTTTCCACAATGTTTCAACCAAGTCTTGTACATAGTGCAACATAAACTTCCCTTTGCAACTAGTAAAGACCCATAAAAAAGCTTCCACTGCCCATCCTTTTGCCGACTCTCATATCCTTCCTTATCAAGGACATTAATGGAAAGCAAGTTCATTCTCAAGTCCGGAATTTGTCTCACATTCTTCAAAGTCAATGTGCAACCAGTACTAGTCTGAACAACAATGTCACCAATCCCCAAAATTTGCGACACACTCTTGTTTCCCATCCTGGTTTCACCAAAGTCTCCTGCTTTGTAAGTTGTAAACAACTCCCTTTTAGGAACACAATGATATGCCGCGCTTATGTCAACAATCCACTCAATAGAAGGATCAGCTACATGGTTACAATCACCATGTCCACAAACAATGACACTGTCTCCTCATCAAAAACAACTACGGTCACATTGCTTTCTTCCTCCGAATTCTTCTTGCTTTTCCCATCTTTCCGCTCTTGCTTCAAGAGCTTGCAGTTTCGCTTGAAGTGACCAGCTTTACCACAGTGATAACAACTTCACTGAATCCCTAGACTTGGATCGGTTCTTAGACTTACTCCGGCCCCTGAAGCCTTGACCTTTTTCCCTGGATCTCCCCCTGTTCTGTGTGACAAGTGCTTGATTAGACCCAGATTCTCTATTGGTTCTCCTTGCTTCTTCATTCAACAAAGCATCCTTTGCCATCTTCATAGTTACTTTCTTGTCTGGAGCAGAGTTAGTGACCGTGACAACTAACGTATCCCAACTCTCCGGCATAGAACCCAATAGAAACAAAACATTTACTTCTTCACCAAGATCAATCTTCATAGTCAACAACAGATTTAACATTTCCTGGTAGTCACTCAAGTACTCGGCCATGGATTGTCCCTCTTTATACTTCATATTGGAAAGCTTTCTGGCTCCAAAAGCCTTGTTCATGGGGCTTTTCCTTTCATACAATGCAGCCAATTTTTCCCAAGCAGCATGAGCGCTTTTCTCTTGTGCCACATAGTGAAAGACAGTGATGTCAACCCATTTTCTTATTGTGCCCAACGATTTCCTATCAAGTTTTTTCCAGTCATCATCTGACGTATCTTTTGGTTTACCCGAATCACCCAATATCGGATCATACAAGTCCTTGCAGTATAGATGATCCTCCATCATCGGTTTCCAAATATTATAATTTGTAGTTGTTAGTTTCATCATGGAACCACTGTCACTCTCCATGATTCAAAGCTGTAACCTAACTCTGATACCAGTTGTTGGGAAGGCCCTGCAATAATATGCACGTGCGGAAGCAAACAAATACCAATCCCACAGACAACAAACCAACAACAATATCCAAACCAATGATCCAAAGCAGTTAAAATAATTAACCAATCCACCAAACAGATATATCTCAACCAAGCAAGCAGAAATCCAAACTGACAACAATAAAAGAAAAATAAAGAACACCAAATTTACGTGGAAAACCCTTCAGTGTGAAGGAAAAAACCACGGGGCAAAACCGGATAAAAATCCACTATGAGAAATAAGCAATTACAATAGTTCAAGTCTAAGCTAATTGCCTAAAGCCTAAGCACTAAAAAATTAGAAATTAAATACAAGGATTACCTCTTTGGATCACCAAGAAATCAACCCCAAAAAAACCCAATTTGTTGCCCTTATCTCTCACCCTTACTCTCTCCGTGGAGTAAGAACAATACCCTTACAAGCTTCTTGTAAGAATCAAAGATGGAGTAAAATCACCTTGTTGCTCCCACCATGTGCCGTCGCCAATCACCTTGCAAAATCACAAAGGATGTCGCGCCACCCACTTATCGCAATCGACAATTGATTGCGCTGCTCTCTCTTTTTGCTCTTTAATTGCAAATTGTCGCCGCTGCTTACAATTGAAATTGACGAAATCAATTTCAATATATAATAGCCAAAAGTCGGCTTAACTCAAAGCCATAAAACCCTTTTTCAAATAGGTTTTATTCCTAGCCATTGGATCAACACATGATCATCAAATCATGGCCATCCAAATTCATTAAACCATATGGGCCTTTATGAGCCCAAACAAATGGGTTGGACAAATATGGATATAAGCCCAACAATCTCCCTCTCCAACCCAATTCAGAGGAGACGTGCCACACAACCTGCTTTACTTGAAGTTTGCCTTGACCAAGGTGTCCATCCCGGCCAAGTTGCTGCACAACTCAAGTTTCTCCCTAGGAACCACTTTGGTTAACATGCCCACGACATTCCTATCGGTGTGAATCTTCTTCAACTGTAATTCTTTATCTTCCGTTGCCATACGCAACCAATGGTACCTAACATCAATGTGCTTTGTCCTAGCATGGTACATGGTATTCTTACTCAAATCCAAAGCACTCTGGCTATCACAAAATACCACATACTCTTTTTGACACAAACTCAATTCATGAAGAAATCTTTTCATCCAAAGCATTTCTTTACCTGCTTCAGTCGCTGCAATAATAGCTAAAAGTCGGCTTAACTCAAAGCCATAAAACCCTTTTTCAAATAGGTTTTATTCCTAGCCATTGGATCAACACATGATCATCAAATCATGGCCATCCAAATTCATTAAACCATATGGGCCTTTATGAGCCCAAACAAATGGGTTGGACAAATATGGATATAAGCCCAACAAAGAGTTCTTCCTCTTGCTGTGCACGCCTTTCCAACTTTACCATATATCTAGACAGTTCTCTACTTTTAGCACCAATAATTTCTCTAACCTGCAATAATTAGCAAGGAAAATTGATCAGATGATATCAAATGTGAAGCCATAGTAATAATCAAGAGTCTACAACAAACCTCTTCAGGTTTTCCTTCTAAATCATCCATCATATCCCTAATATAAGCACTCTGTGAAGCTCTCCGCAAAGCTTCTTTTTCCCTTCTTAAAGCATTCTTCTCTTCCCTTGACATCCTATGATCCTCTTCCACAACTGCAGGGGCAAATTTCGGTGGTCTATAAACTCCAATACCATCCTACAAACCAAAGATACAGACTTGAGAAACAAAACAAGATCCAAATTTTAGCTAAATAGTTACTTGGGATTTTTAGCAAGACTAACCTCTGGCATCATATCTACTTTGCTAATAAGCATATCGGGGTTCGGGCGATAATTCAATGGATCCTCATTGTTCTGAGCATCATCTGATTTGTCATTTGAACTAACTTGCTGTAGCCCACTAGCCCTTGTAAGCTTTTGAATTTGGTATTGAAGTTTTTTGTCAATTGGTCTAATCTGTTGATAACCAAATTAAAGAAAACAAGTAAATTAAACAATTACAAACACCATCACTTTAAAATTCCAAAAAAAAAAGGAGAGAAAATGGAAAATTTTCCAAACCTTTTCCAGAAACAATCTAATCTCAACAAGGCTCCGAACCACGGGATGCCCCTCAATTGATAACCCTTTTGCCTTGCGAAGCAAATAATAGACTAGTTGTTGTATATTAGTTATATATATATTCCCTAATAATAATAATTATTTGGTAAATTGAAGTTATTTGATGAATAACTGTCAGATTCAAAATCTGTAGAAACATGAAAAGGTGTATTTCCATGAAACATGAAAAGGTGTCTTTCTATGAGAGATTGCATCTTTAATTGGAGATGTGTCTATTCATTCAAAGGGTGTTTAACACACCTCTTGAGATCTATAAATAGACCTTAATTCATTGGAATTAAACAAAACAAAAATCAGAATTCTTCTTACATCTCTCACTCTCATAAGATTCATTCTTCCTCATTATTTTTGGATCGGGCTCAAGTGTGTTCAAGAGAAGTTTAGAAGTGCAATCTTTATTTCTCTCTTTTAATAGGCATTGTATCCTGGGGATAACGTTTCCAAGAGTCCATTTGCACCATAGTGGGGAAACTATTATCCTTAAGAAAGCTTCCTGGAAGTGCCTTGCCTATTGCCTTCATTTCTTCTTCTTCTCCACATTATTTTCATTTGATTGCATCAGATTAGTCTCATATACAACACTAGTGACTGACAATAGTTAAGAAGCAACAGATATTTGGCTTCGAGATAACTCATCCCATTCGCAGTTGGCAGGTTATTAGCTTTTACCTAAAACCCAAATCAATTGAAAATATGGATTTAAACCACCAGAAAATTACTAGAAAATAAAACGGAGGAAAAAATTGCAAATGGCCAGTTGCTGAAAATTCCTAGTTCCTACCTTAGCAGTTAAAGCTTGGACTTTGGCAGTCACTACATCTAACCCAGACTTCATTTCTTTCAGTACAGCAGCTAGTTGGTTAGCTTCTCTGAAATAAACCAAAGACAAAAATACAAAAATTAAATAAAATCATACTACTACTGTGGGTAACAAAGATAAACGAAAAAATTGATATGAAATGAAATCACTTACTTCTTTAATCTTTTGTTTTCATTTGCTTTATTAATCTCTTCCATAGCTTATTAATCGATATTCTCCGAAAACTCACGAAGCATGAACTCGCGGCGGCAGAGGATATGAAAAAGGAGGGTAAGGTCGGCTGCTGTAAGTTTGAACGAAAATAAGAGAATAATAATTGCTTGAAACCCATGATTTGTGCTTCGGCCATCACTGTCACTTGTAAGCACTAAGCATGATAGGATGCATAGAAGACCCAAGTCTACAAGACTCAAACAGCCAACTGTTTGGCTGTTTGGTCCAAGGATTATCAGCCCGATTTATTCTTATCTATTTCAATTCTTATTTTCCAGCTAAGATATTTTACTATGTTATTTGCTTATGCTACTCTTGTTGTAGAGGATCTCTGCTTGCACGTGATCCGATAATGATTCCCTTGTACTGGCTATATAGACGTTATAGCTAAATGGAAAAGACATGAAGAAAATTGAAACAAATTTCTTTTCTCATCTCAGACTCTCCCTCTGTTTCTCATCTCTTTCTTTAGGCTTGGTCATCACGACTAAGAAACCCCTATCAAAGCAATAAGCATACAAAACCACTACAAAATTGTCATTGCCATTAACACTAAGCAGGACATCGATCCATGGTTTGGAGAGGAAAAAAAAAAAGGAAACCCATCTTTCCCATTAACACGAGAGCAGAACTAATAAATACTTAACAATTTACCAAAAAATCAAAAGAATTTGTAGAATAGTCCAACAGCAAAGCAAAAGAACATTATAAAAAAAAAGTTTGAAATTACCTTTGGCTAAGCTTGGAGCTTTGGTGGAAGAGGAAAAGCTAATTGGACTACTTCGGGTACGGAGAAGGCTGATCCGACAAAAGCTGAGAGGGCAGTCTCGATCGAAGGCTGATACGAACCTTAAGCCTACAGGCTCAGGTGACGGTTTTAGAAGAAATGGCGTTGAGCAAACAAAGAAATTAAGCAACCCACTACGAAGAGGAAGATTAAGATTTGGTAATTGAAGTGGAAGAAGGATTAAGGAAGAATAAGAAAGAAGTGAAAAAGGGAGGAGTGGAGACTGAGAAAGAGAGGAGCGGGAAAGCGGCAGAATGATGGATAGAAAGGAGATATGTTGTCATTAGGGTCAACACTTAACAATATATATTTTTAATATATATTTATATTATTAGTAAATTAGTAAATATTTATTTATTAGTATATATTAATATTTATTAGTAAAACATATCTGATTTAGTAATTCTTTTATTTAACATATATCTATACTATATATAAAAGTACGAATAAGGGGAAACTTTATATTTTCCGATTGCACCCTTATTTTTAAAACATATTTCCAATTATACTTTTTTTATAAAAACATATTTCTAAATTGCCATTACTAAATAATATTTTAATTATTTAATTATTTTTTAATTTTAATTATATAATGTGTGTACTCTCTCAGTCCCTAATTAGATGTCCACTTTTGGTCAACTAACACTAAACTTTGACCATTGTTTATACAAAAAAAAATATGTAAAATTTAATTTTAAAAAAATATGTGCTAAAAAGTTTATAATTCAAAGTTTATAAGTGTTATTTTTAAAAATTATCTTGCTTTATATATTTTTTATAAACAATGGTCAAAGTTTAGCTTTATTGAACAAGAATGGACATCTAATTGGGGACAGAGGGAGTATTAAACTATAAGAAAGTCAATTTGCCTTTTTGTTCCCAACGTCCTATTTAATTTTGCCTTTTATCTTTATTTCCAATCGTTGTATTTAATTTTGTTTTGTCTTCGGTCTTAAATTTTCATTATTGAAATTTAGCATAATTTTACTATTTCAAAATTAATTAAAAATTTCAATTTAGACCGAATTATAAGTTTGTTGATGGACATGCAAATTTCCTTTACTTTTATTTTTTGAATTTAATATTTTACTTTTAATTTCAATTTTTAAATGTCAAATAAAAAGATTAAACTAACACTAACACGTACAATACTATTGTTAGTGAAGCTTCATCTCTTTATTATATAATGTTTTGATGCATTCACTTTGTTCAATTGGAAATTGTTGAGTTAGAAGACTAGGTGATATTATGATTTTGATTTTCTTGTCTCTATGTGGTTATCAAAATTTCATAAGATGGTTATTATAATTTCATGAAGAGTTTATCAAAATTCCATAGTGTGGTTACCAAAATTTCATAGGATCAGATTATTAAAATCTCTTAGGTTGGTTATTGAAATCTCATAGGGTGATTAATTATCACAATTTCATAGAAAGGTTATCAAAGAGATTATCAAAATGTTTAATTATTCCATTATTTTTTAATTTTAATTATATAATGTGTGTACTCCCTCAGTCCCTAATTAGATGTCCACTCTTGGTCAACTAACACTAAACTTTGACCATTGTTTATACAAAAAAATATGTAAAATTTAATTTTAAAAAAATATGTGCTAAAAAGTTTATAATTCAAAGTTTATAAGTGTTATTTTTAAAAATTATCTTGCTTTATATATTTTTCATAAACAATGGTCAAAGTTTAGCTTTATTAAACAAGAATGGACATCTAATTGGAGACAGGGGAAGTATTAAACTATAAGAAAGTCAATTTGACTTTTTGTTTCCAACGTCCTATTTAATTTTGCCTTTTATCTTTGTTTCCAATCGTTGTATTTAATTTTGCTTTTTCTTCGGTCTTAAATTTCCATTATTGAAATTTAGCATAATTTTACTATTTCAAAATTAATTAAAAATTTCAATTTAGACCGAATTATAAGTTTGTTGATGGACATGAAAATTTCCTTTACTATAATTTTTTGAATTTAATATTTTACTTTTAATTTCAATTTTTAAATGTCAAATAAAAAGATTAAACTAACACTGACACGTACAATACTATTGTTAGTGAACCTTCATCTCTTTATTATATAATGTTTTGATGCATTCACTTTGTTCAATTGGAAATTGTTGAGTTAGAAGACTAGGTGATCTTATGATTTTGATTTTCTTGTCTCTATGTGGTTATCAAAATTTCATAAGATGGTTATTATAATTTCATGAAGAGGTTATCAAAATTTCATAGTGTGGTTACCAAAATTTCATAGGATCAGGTTATTAAAATCTCTTAGGTTGGATATTGAAATTTCATAGGGTGATTAATTATCACAATTTCATAGAAAGGTTATCAAAGAGATTATCAAAATTTCAAAGTGAGGTTATAAGAATTTCATTGTGTGGTTCACAAAATTTCATTAAATATTTCATGGGGAGGTTATCAAAATTTTATAGTGTGGTTATCAAAATTTCATATGAATGTTATAAAAGTCTCAATTTCATAAGGAGTACCAAAATTTGATAGAAGGTTATCAAATCTCATAGAGTGATTATAAAAATTTCATAAAGATCGGATTATCAAAATATTATAGTGTTGTTATCAAAATTTCAAAGTGAGGTTATCAAAATTACATAATGTGATTATCAGAATTTCAGAGGGATCAACAAAATTTTATAAAGAGGTTATCAAAATTTCATAAAGAGGTTATTAAATTTTCAAAATGTGATTACAAAAATTTCATAGTGGTATTTCTGGGGAGGTTATCAAAATTTCATAGTATGGTTACCAAATTAGGAAGGTTATTAAACTTTTATTATGGAGTAATCAAAATTTCAAGGAGGATATCAAAATTCAGGGAGGATATCAAAATTTCATATGAAGGTTATCAAAATTTCATAATTAGTTTTCAAAATTTCACAAGAGGGTTATCAAAATTTCATAGTATGTAGATCAAATTTTCATAGGTAGATTAACAAAATTTCATAATGAGGCTATCAAAAAATCATAGGGAGATTATCAAAATTTGTAGTTATCAAGATTTCATAAGAAAGTTATCAAAATTTTATAGGGAGGTTTATCAAAATTTTATAGGTTATCACAATTTCATAGTGTGATTATCAAAATTTCAAAGTGTGATTACTAACAATTCATATGGAGGTTTTTTAATTTTCATAACGTAATTATTAATATATCATATGGAGGTTATCAACATCTCATAGTATTGGTTATAAAAATTTCATATTGAGGTCTTCAAAATTCCTTAGGGAACTTAACCAAAATTCATAAGAAGGATAAAAAAAATTATAAAAAAGTTCTCGAAATTCCATAGTATCGTTATTAAAATTTTATAGGAAGGTTATCAAAATTTCATAATGGGATCACAAAAAATAGTGTAATTATCATAATTTAATAAAGAGATTATCATAATTTCGTATGAATATTTCATTTAAACATGTTGGGTCATATGCAACGCACGTGAAAGCTAAAACTAGTATATATGTATGTATAAGCTAAAACTAGTATATACATACATATATACTAGTTTTAGCTTTCACGTGCGTTGCACATGACCCAACATGTTTAAATGAAATATTCATACGAAATTATGATAACCTTCCTATTAAATTATGATAATTACACTATTTTTTATAACGTCCTTATGAAATTTTGATAACATTCCTATGAAATTATGATAATTACACTATTTTTTATGACGTCCTTATGAAATTTTGATAACCTTCCTTTGAAATTTCAATAACGATACTATGGAATTTCGAGAACCTTTTTATAAATTTTATTTAACCTTCTTATGAAATTTTGTTAACCTCCCTAAGGAATTTTGAAGATCTCACTATGAAATTTTGATAATCAACACTATAAGATGTTGATAATCTCCATGTGATATATTAATAATCACGTTATGAAAATTTAAAAACCTCCATATGAATATTGTCAGTAATCACACTCTGAAATTTTGATAATCACACTATGAATTTTTGATAACCTCGCTATGACATTTTGATAAACCTTCCTATAAAATTTTGATAAATCTCCCTATAAAATTTTGATAACCTCCTTATGAAATCTTGATAATTACAAATTTTGATAACCTCCCTATGATTTTTTGATAATCACATTATGTAATTTTGATAACCTCGCTTTGAAATTTTGAAATTGGACCATCCAAAACAAAGGCCCATTACACATTTGCTTATCTAAGCCCAAATAGGACGTTGGAGACGAAGACAAAAAAAATCAAAATTAAATACAACGGTTGGAAACAAAGAC
>AWWV01015694.1:0-53692 GCA_001974805.1 Corchorus capsularis | reverse complement strand
ATATATAGTATAGATATATATATATATATATATATATATATTTCGGGGCAGGGGGACCATTCCCCGTCCCCATACCTGTACCCGACAGGGGATGAAAAACAATCCCTGTCCCCGTTCCCCGAAAATGCTCCCCGTCCCCGCCCCAATGGAATCGGATTCCCCAGCGGGTTCGGGACCTATTGATATCCCTATATTCAGCCCATTGAAACTACCTTCACTTCGGACTTACCTATAGCTTGTGGTTAGGCAGGGTCATAAGAAATTTATTTAGATACATTTGGGGTTTGGCTCGATTATATATCGGGTTATTCGAGTTTGGATCAATTTGGGTTCAAGTTTTTAGACTTCAGCTGCGGATTATTGTTACTTTGATTCAGTTAACCTTTGAATTATTCGTGTTCGAATTGTGTTGGATTTGAATCATTTGTATATGAAACCATCTAGATTCGAATCAACTTCAGTTTTAGGTCAAGTGCAATCTTGAATTAGGTTAGATTCGGTTTTGATTTTAAAAAGTAGTTGGATCTTTAAAAATAATAATTACAATAATAAGTAATTATTTTGTAATATATAATAATCATGATCATGGCATGATTTTGTCCTCGAAGGTATGCACGTGAAGTTTTTTGTGCATGGCAAGATTGGCAAGTAATAACGAATAATAATAAAATAAATTCTAAAATAAATAGATCGTGCAAGTCATGGTAGCATTAATCGTTTTTTTTAAATAATCACTTTTATTAATCAATAATTAAAGATTACAAACGTCGGGAGAAATAGCCCCGTACCACATGATTATTGTGTTAATACATTGGTTTATCTATAACTTTTTTTTTGGTTAAATGGTTTATCTATAACTACCAACATACTAAATACACAAACAAATAAATTACAAAGAAAACTCACATTTCGTAAGAGTAACTCACATTCCATGAGAGTAGAACCCAAGACCTTATGATCCAGGTATACTGAAACTAAGAGTTCAGCACTCTACCATTAGGCCAAATGACCGATAGCGCATTAATCGTTTTTAAAGATTAGTTAGTTGTTTCCACGAATATTTGTTTTCCTATGTATGTATATCTCTTTTATCAAAACATGAGTAGATGAAGTTAAAGACTGCTTTTTCCCCCAATCCAAGCTAGCAAAAAAGCAAAGCAGGTATGTTAAATGTCATCTACGAGGACTATTTATTGGATGCAATAGGCATTGGGAAAAAGATTAAAAAAAAAGATTCATTATAAGGAGTTCGATAAACAATATGTGTAGTGTTGGTGATCTAGTTAGTGATGACAATTACCTTAAAATGAGTGGCAAGTTAGGCTAGCTAGCTGTTGATACCTCAATTTACACTTGAGGGTAAATATGTCCTCAATAATGTTAAAACAAGATGTGTGGCTCAGATTTAATCTAAATTCTAAGCTAGGTCGGATTTGGTGCCACCATAGTCATAATTCAATTAAGAAAATAATTTTATTTTCTTAATTTCCTATTATTATGCCGAAAATTAGGAATAATTATTGGGAAATAATAATTATTATTTAATTCAATAATGATGGTCAGACAAGAATCAAAGCCATTTTAATTGATTTTCAATTTTGACGACGGCTTAATTCTTATGTAACGACCATCCTAATTTTATAAAACTACATAATGCCATGTCTAATTTGGACATCAGGCATGATATGTGGCGCAATATGGCCTAATCCCAACCGCCCATGCCCTAATTTGACCATCTAGGTCAAAAATCCAACTTTGTATTTTGTTCAATTAAGGACAAAACACGAAATTGATGAAATTGACAGGACTAGGATGGTGTGATTCCAAAATTGAACATACCATGATGATCCTTGATTTCCATAGATCATTCTGGCAAAGTTTTATCTCAATCGGACTTAAGATGAAAAACTTATTCACGGTTCTCAATTAAAGATAATTTGGGGTGTGAAACCAATTTCACCATGATAGAGATGTCAATTTCGACCAAGACTTTTCCCATGGTCATAAGATGATATTCGAACCCTACTGGTGAAATTTGGGCTCAATCTGACATCAGTCATAACTTTTCAGCGGTTTTCAATTAAGGACACCTGCTCGGGAATGGTCAAATTGGAGCTCGAATTGACTTTATTTTCATGAAGTCATTATATACATGTCATATTATGGATGAGGGCAAGTCAATTTCGTTCTTAGCCTATTTCGACCATTTTATGGCAACTTTTGCATTTCTTTCAATTAAGGACATAGGGCTTTCCACCCCGATTTAGTCATTTTCGAATCTGGTTGCTGTTTTGATCAAACCAAGGGCCAAGAATGTTCAAGTCATGCTTAATTTCGTGGCTCAATGGTTTATGTTCAAAGTTAGGATCGTTTAGACTACTTTATCAGCAAATTAGATTGCAATGAAGAACAATCGGAGAAGAACGAAGAAGAGAATAAACCTGTAAATAAAGAAAACAACATGATAGAGTTAGTGTAAAACTTAGAAGAAATAAAGGGAAAGAAGATGAGCCGAAAGGTAGAAATGCAGGGAAAAAGAGAGAGAAGGGAAATCAAATGTAATAGGGAAAAAGAGAGAAAGAAGAGAGCAGCTAACCTTGCCTTGAGAGAAAAAATGAAACGGGGAAGAAAGCAAGAGATGGAACTTCAAATAGAAAAGAAGGGGAAAACAGAGCAGAAGAGAAGAGAAGCAAGATGGATAAAAAGAGAGTGATGTGATCGTCATAGAGAGAAAGGAGAAAAGAAGAAAAGAAAAATCTAGAAGGGGAGAGAGAAAGAAACAACAGAAAAGATATCAGACTGAGAGAGAGAATAAAGTCTGATACTGATAGAAATCAAATCAGAATCTAATGTTTGGAAGAGAAGATGGGATTACCGAGGGATGGACCAAGCAAGAAAAATAAGGATATTTCCTTGAATATAGGCGACACAAATTGGGATTTTAACTCCAATTGTGGGTTTATATGGGTTGAGTATTATACCATATAAAATATCCAAAAATTCTAAAGCTTCCAGGCTTCTTCAGGGCTTGTCTTCAATTTTTTGCAATTAAAACTCCAATCTTCAATTCTTGCTTCTTGAAATAATTCTTCAATGATCTTCATATGTTCAAATTATCTTCAATAAATCTTCAAACACGAACTTCGAATCTCCAAATCTTCACTCCAAATTGCTATGTCCATTTTTGAGTAAAAAGTCATCAAAATAGCTTCAAAAATAGTGTAAAACAATAAGTTTCCATTTTTCTTGTCTTCAAGACCTAAAAACACAAATACTTACAAAATAGGGTTAAAATACACATAAAAATAGTAAAAAGCATAGGAAAATTATTATAAAAATAGAGTTTATTTTAGCTCGATCAACAGCCTTGCTTGGAAGTTGCTTCTAAACTCAGAAATAGCATCCATGGCAGCAGAGGGAAAGAATCTCACACACAGCATTGACCCGCTCAGCCGTGGAATCTCAACGACTGGAAACAAAGTGAACTTATCACCGAAAAGTAACGGAAATTCAAAAATATTTTCACACACTCGATTCGGAAGATCCTGTGGCAGGGTTGGTGAAGCTTACAGCAGGAATCGTGGCAGCAAATGGGATTATCCCGCAGTGAGGGCCTATAAATAGTCATGGTCTTTACTTCAAGAAAAACAACAATGATCTCCAGAATTTCTCTTCTCCACTTCAATGCTTCTGTAACACCGTTTTCTTTCCCTCGAACTTGTATTCCCATCTTCTTTCTCCCAAGCTACTCTTCATAATGTTTTCCCATCTGATGTACTTTGAATTAATGAAAGAAAAGTGAAGTTGTTTTTTTTTTTTAATTATTACTCATTTACTCATCTCTTCCTTCTCCTCTTAGCCTTTTTGCCATATTTCCTGCTCATATGCAACCTCACTCGAAGAAAGGGGTCGGCCCACAAGCCATGGGGGCCGAGATCAGTCTAAGCCTTATTGCCGCACAAAAGTCTCCCTACATTTAATGGCGACTCCGCTATGGATTCCAATTTCTCTGCGGCGGTGACAACCCTAAATATCTTGCCACATCTCTATATGGCAGCTCAAATCTCCTACATATCTCATGCGAAGATTCCATTATCCAACACCGCAGCAGCAGTCCACGCCGCAAAACTCTATGCGGCAAAACTCAGTTGCCAAACATCACAATGGTCATTTCTCCAAGTCCAACCTCAATTCAGCCTTTGTTTGCGGATTGGGGGCTGGACGGCCTAGAGCTCACTGGAGCAAAGACCAGTCCATTTTCCCTTTGCCACAAAAAGCTCCCCACAATGTTGAATTTGGATTAATTAGCTATTGTTGTTGGATCGACTTGTGCATGCAATTTGGGTTGTTTTTTCTAGGAATTAGGCATTTTTTTGTGTATCAAATTAACTAGGCAAAACAAGGGCATTTAAGTAATCTTATTTTTATTATTGACAAACATTACTGAAAACCAAACGGGTGCATCACATTACCCCGGAATCCTAACCAAATAGAATTAGGTGCACATTCCGAAATGTGCATCTAGGTAATATTTGGCAGTAATTTCATTACAATCGGTAATGTTGCATGCCCCTAAACCAAATATTCCCTAAGAATATTTTAGTAATTCAATAATTAAAATTTTTGAATTCTTACTTTTATATATATATATATATATAGATATAGTAAGATTGGATAAGATATTGATAAGATAAACTGTACTATATAAGACTAATATATAAGACTAAAACTTTTTAGATGTTCATAGGTTAGGTGAGGCCAAGTCCATCAATTGACGTACTTGGACTAACATATACTTCTATCTCGCTTCACAACATTTGGAAAATGCATTACCATTCCATGCTTAAAATTGCACAAATAAGCAGGTGTGATGTGATTGATCAATTGCTCATATAAAAAAAGATAATAATACTAATCAATTACTAGTTATTGATTATTTTATGGGCGGTGATAAGCTAAAAATTGATTAAAAAAATAACAAATCATGTGGTTCATTTGTTGATACTATATATTAGAGTGGTATACTCAATGATTTAAAATATTTATGTGGTTCTTGTGACTTGTGAGCGTCCATAACCTTAAATAAAAAAAATGTCATGAAATTCGAAACAATATATAGAAAGTCCCGGAAGGGGAAGATTATTGGAAATTTCCTCTATAAAAAATGTTGCTTCTAGAAGCCCCTACTTAATGCCAAAAAAAAAAAAAATAGAAGCCCCTACTTGTTCTCAAGTAGGAAAGAAATTATGCTAGCCATGTTCAAATGTTTGTATATATAGCACAAATGACGGTGACAAAAATGAGAGATTGAAAACTAATAAGGTATAGAAATTTTATGTAGTTCGGCTTGGAAGCCTACATTCATAGAGGATGGGCAAAATTTTAACTAAAGGAGAAAAAGTATCAAAGAGATTATCAAATTCCCAAAAGCCATGATACTCCCAATCCACAACTTGAAATAAAATAATGATTCTCCTTATAATTATGGTCCATGGATCACAAAAATACGAGAAATTATTAGGTCGACTGTGTCTACCACGTCATTTATGGTTCCGATCAATAAGAATTTGACAAGTCAGATTCCTTCCTGAACTTTAGGCACAAATTTAGCACCAGGTTTAGCCCCTAGTTTCACTAGATGAGATTTACAGAATAAATCCCTAAATTTATGACATTAATTGGTTAGGGTTTTAAAAATTGTAGGAAGAAATCTGATTTGTCAAAATCTTATTAGTCGGGACCATGAATAACGTGGTGGACCCGATCCACCTAATAATTTCTCCCGATCCACCTAATAATTTCTCAAAAAATACATGTACAACTTGGGATTTTTGTTGCCTGTTGGAGGATTGGAGGGGATGATGGATCAAGTGCAAAACCTTATTTAAAGGTAAATGTACTTTGGCATCAAGCACAAATCAATAGCTACAATTTGATAATTGGTAATCAAGTAATTCTAAGCCACGTCACATCAAACTTTAAATTAAACAATTTATTTATTGACTAATATAATTCAGCATAGGCTTGAGTCTTTGACATTTTGATTTGTATTTGTATATTTGTCATTTGAGATTGTATAATTTATATTTTTTGGCCCTTGTTAGATTCGTGCCGTAGGAGAGATAGTCAGCATGTAACAACACATGCGAGTCCAACATGTATAACTGGTCACAATTTAATTAATAATAATAAATAAACTCTGCAATACAAATCCGACAAAGGTGTAAAAGGGTCATCAATCTTCCAAAATCGTCAGCTCAAACGTCATCGTTTAAATCGCCACCCCTTTATAAATGCTCAACTTCCCCAACTAAAAAATCAAACCAATTCAAACATAATCAAAAACCCTCTCCTTTCCTTAACACGCGCCGCTGTCACCACCACCAATCAACCATGCCACGACCTCATTTCCTCCTAGTAAGCTACGCCGCTCAAGGCCACATTAACCCTACTCTCCAATTCGCCAAGTGTCTTATCCGTATTGGTGCACATGTCACCTTCACCACCAGTCTCTCCGCCCGCCGCCGCATGACTGAAGTCCCCAAAGCTGAAGGCCTATCATTCGTCACCTTTTCGGATGGCTATGACGACGGATTAAAGCCCAACGACGACAGAGAGAAGTACGGAGCTGAGTTCAAACGTCGAGGCACAGAAAATCTGAATAACCTTATAGCAAGTAGTAACGAGGAGGGCAAACCAATCACTTGCATTGTTTACTCTTTGCTCATAACTTGGGCTATGGAGGTGGCGCGTGAACATCAAATTCCATGCGCTATACTTTGGATTCAACCGGCTTCAGTTTTTGATATCTACTATTTCTACTTTAATGGATACGAGGAAACCATTAAACGTCAAGCTGAAGGTGAGCCGAAGTGTTTGATAAAATTACCGGGGCTCCCACCTCTTGCCAACCGTGACCTTCCCTCGTTTGTAGGCAATCAAAGTGCTTACCCTGCGGCAATAAATTTCTTTCAAAAGCAATTCGAACTAATTGCTCAAGAAACCAACCCTAAAATCCTTGTTAATACCTTTGATGCTTTGGAACCCGAGGCATTAAATGCTATTGAAAAGTTTAAGATGATTGCGGTCGGACCCTTGATTCCCTCTTCTTTTCTAGGTCGAGGAACAGATCCCTTGGATGGTTCCTTAAAAGCTGATCTTTTTCAAGGCTCAAAAGATTACGTCCAATGGCTAGGATCCAAACCCAATTCAAGTGTTATTTACATCTCGTTCGGAAGCATTGCGGCGTTAGCAAAGCAGCAAGTGGAGGAAATTGCTCGAGCTTTATTAGCTGGTGGGCGACCATTTTTGTGGGTGCTAAGGAATCAGAAACTAAATGGGGTGATAGAGACAGAACAAGATAAATTGAGTTGTAAAGAAGAGCTAGAGCAAGTTGGGATGATAGTTCCATGGTGTTCACAACTGGAAGTTTTGTCTCATCCATCGTTGGGTTGTTTCGTGACGCATTGCGGTTGGAACTCGACGTTGGAGAGCTTGGCTTCCGGTGTGCCATTGGTGGCTTTCCCGCAGTGGACCGATCAGCCAACGAACGCGAAGCTTATTGAAGATGTGTGGGGAAATGGGGTGAGAGTGAGGGGGAACGAGGAAGGGATAGTGGAACGTGATGAGATCAATAGGTGCTTGGATTTGGTGATGGGAGATGAAGAGAGAGCGAAGGAAGTACGAAGGAATGCCCAAAAATGGAAAGATTTGGCCAGGGAAGCTGCCAAGGAAGGTGGATCCCTTGACAGGAATCTAAAGTCTTTCATAGATGATCTTGCACATAAAGATTGAAACATGCAAATATTATAATTGTAATAAAATTTCATCTCGTAATTGTACCTTGAAAATGAAAATAGTAGTAGGTATCACTTAGTTAATTTCAATCACTAATGTAAGTTTGTGTTTACCTTTTGCTTCCATTATTAAGTTAGATAAGGAATCAATACTAAAATGAAATAATAATAGCAGTAAAATTGACCAAAAAGTGATTGCTAACATATGTATATTGGTTGTGGTAAAAAAAAAACATATGTATATTGGTTGAAGTGGTAATATGACATTCACCTCAACAAGATATTTATGCCTAGCTTTAACCTTTCACACTCTAATTAACTTGGATTTTCGACGAAGGCAAAACTGTTTACCAGAGAGAATAGCTAGCCTTTAGTACTAAATAATCACATTAGCTAATGAATTGGCCAATTGGTTTTTTTTTTTTTTTTCGGCCTCAGACCAATTGGTTAGTACTAAATAATCACTTTAGCTATAATGCTTTGGTATACGCAATGTTGAATTTTCATTTGAAGATTGCCATAAACAAATTAAGGCACAAACTCTAACACCAAAAAAAAAAGCACAAACTATACTGTGCCGGTTTGCTTACTTTATATACAGAAGCATACATATCAAACAAAAAAATGGCTAAATGCCCAAAATCCCCCTAAATTATCATAAAAAGAATAGTTTGTCCCCTACTTTTTTTTTTGTCCAACTTTGCCCCCTGAAGTATAAAATAAAGGATATTTTATCCCCTACCGTAACAGAATTCAGTCATGTGCGTACACGTGACTAACGGGTCCGTTAACTCGAGGATTTTTGCTGACGTGAAATTTCCACGTCAGCCAAAAAATGGGACCCAACTAGATTTTTATCAATCTTTGGAGGGTGAAAATGATTGACATGGGGCCCACTTTTAACTGGTGTGGAAATTCCATGTCAGCAGACAACTTTGAGTTAACAGAGTTGTTAGTAACGTACACGCACGTGACTAAATTCTGTTACGGCAGAGGGCAAAATGTCATTTTTTCATAGTTTAGGGGGCAAAGTTGGAAAAAAAAAAGATTAAGGGGCAAAGTCTCCTTTTTATGATACTTCAGGGGAGATTTTGGGCATTAAGCCTAAAAATAATTGTCATTGTTCTTAGATTAGTAGTAAATTTAATTTATCCAAAGGGGCGGAAAAAAAACAAACAAATAAGAACAAAAATAAATCTTTAAATCAAATTGTCATCTTAACATTTTGTGATGTTGTGTTCATTACAGTTTAGTTTCAATGTAAACAAAATTCAATCCGGACAATAATATTTGGCCAAAAAAATGCCGAGTCCCGACAATAATATATACCAACCAAAACAATTAAAGTTTAGGTTTCTGTTCAGGGGCAGAACTAGAAAATTTTATTCCGAAGGACCGACTGGGGTATATACATAATATATTTCAATCCGCCAACATCTTATATATATTCATATATGAATTTATGTTAAGCTAAAGATAATTATATAAATATAAAAAAAAACTTAATGTCATGAGATAAATCGTCACTCAACCTAATCAGGGGCGGATCTTAACATATAAGTTTGAGGGGGGCCATAAAAAGTACTTCATGGTAAAATTAAGTTTTTTTTCTTAGGGGTGGGGGGCGGGGGTGAATTGAAGCTTTCAAACTACAATTAAATATAAATCTATGGACTACTATGCAATTTTTTCATTTTTGGGGGATTACTATGTAATTTTTCCATTTTTGGGGGGTCATGCCCCTCAATGCCTAACATAGAACTACCCCAGAACCTAATGAAAAATGATAGTATAAATAAAGTGAAAAGAAAAAATACAATAAATAAATAATTAATCCTTGAGTATATTGAAAGAAATTAAAGAAAATTTGATTAATTTATAGGTAAATTATACAATACACCGTTAGTGGAGTTTAACAGACTACACAAGCGGGTCCTGAAGGGTGACATGTGTCCTCTAGGGACTAGATTGAAATATTTAAAACTTACTTAATTAAAAAAAATGAACATGTGTCAACTCCACAATCCGCTTGTGGAGTTCAAAATTTACACCGCCGGTGTATCAAATGATTACCCTAATTTATATATAAAAGGGAGCAGACTTATAGTAAATTTTATCAAGGAGTCAAATTTTTAAAAAAAAATTATGGGGGGAAAATTCAAAAAGGGGGGCCAAATTAGAAAATAAAAATTATGGGGGAGCCAAAACAAGATTTTACCATTTTATTTGGTTTGAAAAATATATCTATAGAAGAACTTTTATTGGGCGGAGGGGGACCATGGCTTCTGCTGCCCCCTCTCCCGTTCCGCCACTGTTTCTGTCAACACTTGTTTCTGTGTTTGTGTGTGTGTGTGTCAACACTTATTATAAAACACTTTATGTCAACACTTTACTTATAATAACTAGGAAATATCCGATCGTACTCCTACGACGACATATTTTATTATTTATACATATTTTAATTTTCACACTCACAAATTTGAAGACTAATATATAAAAGTACTTCAAATCATTTTTATAGAGTATTCATGAGTTAAAATGAAAAGGGTGAAAAATTGAAGGATTAAATTGTATAAAATAAAAATGTTTGGAGATTAAATTGCATGGAGTATAAATGTTTAAATATAACATAAATTAAGTTGAAAGACTATTTTGAAATATCAATGGGACTCATTAGTATAAATTAAAAGGTTCAAGGGCTATTTCATAAATAACCCCTTTTGTTAAGGGCATGATGAGTGTCACCTATGGATTTGAACACATATTACTCTGTCGTGATCCACCGCAGCACCTTTTATTAGGCTAATAGAAAAGTTTTTTAAGATCAAATTTAAAGAGCATTAATAAGTAAATAAGAATATTTAAAAAATAAAAAAATAAAGTTGAAGGGATAAATTGTATAGAATAAAATGTTTGAGGATTAAAATGGATAGAATACAAATGTCTAATGGTCACATGTAGAATGAATAAAATCGAAGGGCTAGATAGCATAAAATAAAAATATGAAAAGAACTAATATCCATCTATTTAAATTCTGTTTTCCTTTTAATCAAATGCAGAAAGACTAACATGATCAGATGCTCGTCCAGAAGAATCAATGTCCATTTCGGCCATTCTTACTAAAGATGTTAATCGGTTGCAAAAGTACTCAAAAAGTCTAGCATAGCTTAAGAATTCCTACCTGAAACGAAGCTCAAAACTTGCAGTGTTCTCAGTCATTCACATTTTATGTTTGGTTAATATATATGGGAAATTGGAAACATAGAAGTTGGAACATGCAAAACATGATGCCAAAAAAAAAAAGAAAAAGAACATGCAAAACATGGCCCAAAAAACAAATTAAAAGAACAGGCAATCAAACAAATAATTACATAATATGGGCCCAGGCTTGGATATAGTTTGTTAAGCACTAATTTTAATTTAGCTTTAAATCCTTTTCAAGCCCAGAATCCAACAACTCCTTTTCTCTAGTTAGGCCCAGCCAAGTTAACATCAGGTACTAGCCTATTACTCTATTGTGATTTATGAATATGATGAGGCCTATAAGGCTTTTTCTGATGTGAAATGATGTAGTCTAGATTGTCTCCACCAAAATAATAAGAACCAAGAAGAGGAGATAACACCGAATTTAACGAGATTTGGCCAATAATGTGCCTACGTCATCGGATACTACTACTAGATCATATTTCATTATATAAAGAGAGATTGCAATAGTAATATTACAAGAAAAAGAATTGAGCTAGAGAGGATATAGAGGGAAGATCTTTTTCATTGCTCTTCATTGGGGTTGGAAATTTGGTATGGAGGGGGTGCCATAATCTCCTCTATTTATAGGAGATTTTGGCCATATAACATGAACTTACTAAAGACTATTTGCCATCATGAATATGAGCTATTAGGCAAACCTTTGCTTCATCATTTTTAATTGCTTATTTACTTACCTAATTTACCTACCTACCTAAAGTAACATAGTTTATTGGGTTTTATTAAGTTGCATTTTACCAAAGGCCAATTGTTTTGTGTGAAGTCCATTTTAATGTTTTCCATAACACTTCCCTTGGACTGAACAACACTAAAACACAATGCATCATAATCGCTCCCCTGAATAAAATCAAATTGTCACTTCTGGGACATCTAATTATTTTCACTTATGGGGAATTCAATCTTGCATATTACTAGCTCACCTCATACCAATGCCATAAACAAGTTTTTCAAATGTTGATGCTGACAACACTTTGGTAAATTAATCTGCAAGATTGTTGGTGGAGCGAATCTATTCAATATCAACTTGTCGTCTTTCTTGGAGTTCATGAGTATAAAATTTTGGTGAGATTTTCTTGGTCTAATCATCCTTAATATTTTCTCCCTTGACTTGTGGAACACAAGCAATATTATAATGAGAGAATTTATAACCGGTTTTAATCCACAAGTCCTTTAGATATATGCTATAACAAATCTTAACCAAACACACTCTCTTCCGGCCTCATAGAGGGAGATAATATCAAAGTGGTTGGAACATATAGCTACTAGCCTTTGCTTAGTAGAATGCCGAGAAATTATTGTATTGTTATAGCGAAACAGATAACCGGTTTGAGAGCGAGCTTTATTCGGATCAGACTGATATTCCGCATTAGCATATCCTACTAAACCAAAATTAGTAGTGTTCTCAAAATAACCCCAAAACTATGGTACATCGCAGATGATAGAAAATATTTTTAACAGAATATCTCCCTGTTGGCTTAGAACTAAAATATGCCAACAAATTTACCGCAAAATGCGATATCAGGTCACATGTATAGTGCCAAATACATTAATCCCCCCGTAGCATTGAGGTATGGTTCTTCATGACCAAACATATCCTCATCCGCTTGTTTAGGACAAAACATGTCGATTTGGAGATCAATGGACCTTATAACCATAGGGGTGCTCAAAGTATATCATTTGCTTTGTGCTCAAGCTCTAGACCAAGGCATAATTTGGTTTTACCCAAATCCTCAAACTCCTTTTTCAAATAGTTAGCAGTTTGGGACAACTCTTCAGGAATTCCAAATTATATCATTGACATAAACTGCTATACTATAGCAAATCCAGATTCATATTTCTTAATAAACACCAATGGGTAGATGGGAACTTTTTATAGTTTTCTTTAATAAGTACACGCTTAAGCGTTGATACGACATGTGGCTGGATTGCTTCAACTCATATAAAGATCTTTTGCAACTTTTGAGAATAAGTTGCGGTGAGTGTATGCTTCAGGCATTTTTAAATCCCTCGGGATTATAAATATCGGAAAGTATGCTTCATGCATATTATATCCTTTAAACCATAAGTATGTCATCACAATAACATGTTTCCTAAATTTATAAGGAAATGAAAAGTAATTATATTCATCACAAGTGAATACATTTCGTTAAAATCAAACCCAGTTCCCTAAGTGAACTCTTGGGTTATAGGTCGAGTTCTATACCTCACGACCTTATTTTCCTCATTTCATTTCCAAACAAATACCCAATTCAATCTAACGGGTTTGAGTCCAAAGACATCATTCTTTGCCAAGGGAAGCCAACTCAACCTTGGTTGCTTCTTCTCATTTAGGCCAATATTGCCTTTGATGACATTTGGTTATAAACCGAGATCCATTATCATCTTTTATAATTTCATGAGCGATTTAGAGAGCGAACGCATCATTGATGATTATCACTTTACAATGAAAATTCTAGTATCCCGGGGTCGGTGATCTTTTCATGGGTTTGTGCCACTACAGGGACAATTTGCTCATGAATTGTGCCTCTTCAGGGGCAATATTATGCAATAATTTGCTCTCTTTATTTTATGCCATATCAGGGGCAACTTGTTTTCCTCGATAAAAACCAATATGCTCTTCTGGAGCAAGTTCTAAATTTGTCTCTCTTCTTTTTCGAGGAACTATATTATTTGATCCTATCAGTCTTCCATGCTCCAGGCATGGTCACTTTGATCCATCATGTTGTTCGAGAACATCTATCTTAGCCTGAACATTTACAGCTTAAAATTTTGTAACTTTAACAGTCTGATGTAATAGATTGGGCAAATTGATTGCAATAACTTGCAAATGGATCAAATTTTGCATCTTTCACATTCATGTATTATTGGGTCTTAATGAGACAGTCTTTTTTCTATAAGAAAACTTCAAGTTTTCACGCTATCCATCTTTGGAAGCCTTTGGTTTCCCACGTGATGGAAACATAGTCTCATGGTAATCCGCGAATTTCGCGGTAAATAAATTACCTGTCAATGGTTCAAATAACCTAAAAATGGATGGTGAATCAAACCCAACATAAATGCCCATACGTTGTTGGGGACCCATTTTAATCTTTTGCGGTGCTGCTGCAGGCACTTAAAGAACGCAAATAAGGGTGCAAACATGTGAAATATCCGGCTCATGGCCTAGGATTAATTGAAGGAGGAAAATCTATGATTGAAAGGGCATTTATTTTCAATGACGTGGAGCTCAACACGCATTTATTTCTCCTTCAGGGGAGACCAAATAAATATCAACAAAATGTTTATTCGTACGACAAATACGTGGCCAATGTTTAGTCATTCCATAGGCTTCTGGCCCTTTAAGATTTATAGAGCATTATCTATCTTTCAACTTCCATTCTCATGAGAATAATATATATGTGCTCAAAGCCTTAACAAGGGCATTATAACTATGGTTCATGGCCTCCATAATGGCCCATAGTAATTATTTTCAATATGTTTATGGCCTCTATAATGGCCCATGAGCTTCTGGCTCACAAAAATTACACATGTAATTAGCATCTCACTTTTCATCAATATTATTAGCATGGCCTTGCGGAGATGCATCTCAATACCAAGACAGAAAATCATTGTCAATTACCTTATCTATGAAACAAATAGATGATTCCGGAATCAATGTTATTATGACAACTGTAGGTGTCAAGACTCAACTGGTAATTGGCAATAATTTTGTATATGGAATGATCAATATGACAACTTCAGATGTCACTTGTGATTTTAATATCATCCGATTAAAATTTAATATATGGGGGATAATCTCAAAATCAATATGACAACTTCTGGTGTCAAAAATATTATCAAAATAATCCCAACCTCAACGTGACAACTTTCGATGTCAAATAATTTTAATCAACTATTTATTATGATAACTTCTGGTATCCCAAAATAATTTAATTTGGTAATTCAATATGACAACTTCTAGTGTCAATTAAATTTATCAAAAGAAAAAAAATGGAGTAGAAGTAGAAGAACAATTTAAACATGTATGTAAATTGAACTTTCAAAAATAAGAGATCAAACTTCAAACCTTACTTTGTAGAGTTTTCATGCTGATAACATGTTGTGAAATGATGGAGTCTAGATTGTCTCCACCAAAATAATAAGAACCAAGGAGAGGAGAGAACACCGAATTTAACAAGGTTCGGTTAATAATGTGTCTACGTCCTCGGATAATACTACTAGATCATATTTCATTATATAAAGAGAGATTACAAGAGTAATATTACAAGAAAAGAATTGAGCTAGAGAGGATACAGAGGGAAGAGCTTTTCATTGCTCTTCATTGGGGTTGGAAATTCGGTTATGGAGGGGGTGCCATAATCTCCTCTATTTATAGGAGATTTTTGCCATATAATATGAACTTACCAAAGGTTATTTGCCATCATGAATATGAGCTATTAGGCAAACCTTTGCTTCATCATTTTTAATTGCTCATTTACTCACCTAATTTACCTACCTAAAGTAACATAGTTTATTGGGTTTTATTAAGTTGCATTTTACCAAAGGCCAATTGCTTTGTGTGAAGTCCATTTTCATGATTTTCATAACATTTTCTTTTTTTTTCCTAATAGGCTAGGCCTATAAGGCTTTCAAGTTTCAATCCATATTCATATGTTTTCATAATAACTTGAGCATATTCTTTTTATTTTTTCTTTTAATATGATTAAAATTTAGATTTTTCAATAAAATTCATTTGTAAGTATCCAATATATTTGTTTTGGTACCAAAGATGTCGACAAAGTTAGCTAGGTTCTCTGAACAGCAACACCATTAGTGTTTTGTTCAATCAAAGGAAGCAGCCCTGGGACTAATCCAACAACACCATAGAGTCCTGACAATCCTGGCCAAAATTTGCCAAGAAATCCGCACACCGATTTCCTTCTCTGTACACATGGATGATCTCGCGAATCCAGTCTCCTTGAATCAAAGTTAAAGCTTCTTGAACCAGTGTGGAATGATAATGAGTGGTGGTAATGCCTTGGTTCAAGAAATATACCACCACATTAGCATCCATCTACACAATTACATTAGTCAAAACCTAGGGATTTGGCCAACTGCAACCTTCCCGTATTACCCCAAAGTTCGGCTGAGAGACTATCCATGATGTCAATTCTCATAGCAAAACCTCTAATCCATGTACCATTAGCATCTCTAATCAAACCCTCTGCAAAGGCAAAACCTGTATCTTGTTTAACAGCCCTATCTGTGTTGATCACAAAGCATCCCAAAGGGGGTTACACCCATTTAATTTGTTTTTGGGGTCGACCAACATGTTTCTCATAAGTCGCAGCAATCTCTCGGGTGAATTTGCAAGCACGATACGAAACCCTCATAGGGGATTCAAGGACATCTTGGAAAACTACAGATTTGCGTCGTTTCCAAATATATAAATTGTGCAAATTCTGTCGTTAGGTAAACCAGGATTACCGAACATACCCTATTTCTACGGACATATATTAAGGTAAAACTACACAATTGGTCCCTGAACTGGAACAAAAGTAGCATATTGGTCCCTCAAGTGAAAAAGTGAGCAATTGAGTCCCTGAAGTGGAATTAACTGAGAAATTTGGTCCTTTTGGTTACAAGCCGTCAAATTGGCTTACGTGGCAGTGACACCGTCAATTTTGCTGATGTGTCATCTGCCACGTCATATTTTTGGTTAAAAAATATTTTTTTAAAAAAAATACCAGGGACCTAATTGCTCAATTAACTCCACTTCAGGGACTCAAAAGCTACTATTGCGATGAGCCCTACCACCACTAAACAAGTTTTCGTACTTAAGTGAGGAACTGGTAATCCACCCACTTCGTAAGGAGTAGAAAAAAGCGAAAATCACGGATTTCGTGAACAAATCAAGAAAACCCAAATTAACGAGACTAGATCTCCATAAAATTCCAACAAAGGAAAAACTTAATAATTCATCATTAAAACTAAAGACAAAAGTTGTTTAAATAGGGAAAATCTAAGAAACTATAAGTACGAAAATATCTAAAATAACCTTGAGTAAGTGTAAAATAATTAAAATACTAAAATAATAGAAAATACGAAATTGTACATACATGTACAGACACTGTACATAGGCCGCACGTGGATTGCATGATTATCGCACGAAACCAGCACGGAATTGCAATTCGGCCCAAGTATACAAAGTTGGGCCTTCGGCATTCTTTTCAAGCCATTACGCCTTCCTCAGTTTCATCATTCATTTCGTTTCAGTAACAGATGCTTCTCTAACGATTTTGACGTTATTCGTCCTATGTCACTTCTTCATAAACACTTTCATCTAATTAGTTGAAATTTTTTTCCTACGAATATTTGGATGAAAATATTATATACTAGATATTTTCCCCGCGCATTCGCGTCGGTTTTTTTCAGTTTATAATTAGAACTGAGTAATTTTAATTATAAGTAAAATTTTATCTTCTATAATCGCAATTAAGTTAAATGAGAGGAAATATTGTTAGAAATATATTGTTTATTCAAATAATTATTTGCTGGAAAAAAGGAAATGGAGTTTTACTTTGATTATAATTCAATGTTCTAAATATTATTTATAAATATTATATTTGGAATTGTAAATATAAAATAATATATATTGGTTTTCTCTCAACCAATCAACGTTGTACAAATGTCAGCACAAGAAAAGCCAAATGTTGAGCATATAGACGTTTGGGGATAACTTTAATAGTGTATATATATATAAAAGCTAAGAAATTAGGATTGATAGTTTGATCAAATTTTGTTTTAAACTAAAAGAAGAGAACTACAATGAATTTTGGGCGCATCGTGAATTGATTCACAATCACCCTCTTTTCTGGGCTCCAGAAAAGCTGGAAACGTTATCTGATGAGGAGTCCTGAAGCTTTGGATAGGCTAAAACTGGAAAAGTTGATATACATACATAAAAAGCTAAGCAAAATTGATATAACATGAAATTGATATATAACATGATATATATATATACATACATAAAAAGCTAAGAAATTAGGATTGATAGTTTGATCAAATTTTGTTTTAAACTAAAAGAAGTGGAACTACAATGAATTTTGGGCGCATCGTGAATTGATTCACAATCACCCTCTTTTTTGGGCTCCAGAAAAGCTGGAAACGTTATTGTGATGGTGACACATCATCTGACGAGGAGTCCTGAAGCTTTGGATAGGCTGAAACTAGAAAAATTGAACTCTCCTTATCTCAAGAGTTTTCAATGGAAGAATATCTTCAAGGGAAATATTTTCGACCGCAGACGAAAAAAAGGATGTGGGGGTCAGTGCTTCGGAGTTTACATTTATCATCCTAATCCTGCTTTTGATTATCTTGAACTTAATGGAGATAAGAGGTATCCAGAGGATAATGTGCGTTATTTCTTAAGGTTTTCTGTAATATTGTTGTGCATGTCTTTGAGAATATCAAAGATACGGAATGGCAGAGGAATTCAGTGAGGAGTTTGCAGCTTTGTTGGGAAAGTATTTTCCCAGATTTACCGTAGCCTTGATAGCAGAGTTGTACTATGCTAAAGAATTGGAAGGTATGTTCAAAAAAGTGTTCCATTAGTTTTTGGAAGAGGAAACTTGTTGTATTGAATTTATGAAGCTAAACTTGCTGTATTGAATTATGAAGCTACTTTCAAGAAAGTGAATGTTTTTGAATTTAATTTAAAAAAAAAGAGAGAGAGAGAAATGCATGTAAGAAAGGTAGACTAACCTTTTTTTTTATGAATCAAGCTTTTCTTGCGACACTTTGTCAATTACTCCATATTTCTAATTTTACCATAAGTATAAGACGGACAATATGAAGCACCTGATAAGGTGTTTTACCTGAGATATACTTGTCATCTATAAGATTTCCGCATTGTGGTAGACATTTTTCATCATTATGATCAATGACACCTGCAATAAAGTTACCATAGCAAAGTGCACAAAGTTCCACCCTCGTTTATCCACAATCTCACAACAATCTGGACAACATCCAACAATCTCAGACATTGTCCTTGTATATTCTTACCTAGTTGCCAAAAGAAGAGTTGTCATCTAATCTTTATCCATCATGTAGCAGCAGATCTATCACATTGCAACAAGACCCTCACAATTGTATGACTACCAGAATGTGCAGCATAATGAACCGGGGTTTGTTCATTTTCATCCACTGCTTTTGTCAACTGCATTCTCCTCTCTACTAGTATCCTCACGGTCCTTGAAATGAAACTCTAAATTAACCATCAAAATTATGAAGTTAAAAGTAAAACGTGATAATTAAGACTTTGTAGCAGAATTTCCACAAGCTTTAGTTCCAAAGGACCATAGACTTAATCCTCTAAGATTATGAAAAATAGGGAGATAATTTTAAAAGATGTACCTTCTTGAACTTTTGAACAAAGAAATTTGTAGTTATCCACTAGCTTTAGTTTCAAGAGATTATGCAGCCCTATGAATATCACCAAGTTTTTTTTTTCTTCTTAATATTTTGAATTACAAGGAAATATGGTTGATGAAGGGGTGCTATTTCTACAAACAGACTAGCACTCTACATGCACTTTATATATAATTATAAAGAAAAACAAATAAATCAAAGACGTATAAAGATTTTCATTTTCTGCTAACATTGTCAAATTCATTAATATTAATGAACCTGAATATGTATTCAACATTTTCAGAAAAACTTAAAACTTGAATGGCAAGAATTAATGCAATTTATATTTACACAAGTGTTATTGCTATGAGTTATTATTTGGTGCACTATCCGTGTAGTTTTTGAACTACACGAGCGGGTTAAAATGTTAACACGTACCCATTTCATAATTAATTAAATATTTAATATTTAAATCTAATTTCCTAAGGGGACACATGTCATCTCTTTAAACCCGCACGTAAAGTCTGCTAAACTCCACTGACGATGGATAAGATGATTTTCCTATCACTATTATTAGTTAGGTTGAAATTTTATCACATTGATTGGAGATATTTCTTGCAAATGCTGATATATTTTTGATGGTCATGCATGAACACGAAATGAGTGCTTCCCAGGGTAATTTTCATAATCTGAACAAGGATTAAGCTAATACTTGTATTTTGTACATATACATTTCTATTTACTAGTCTCCACTTCTAGATACGTTGCACGTGATCCATTGTGTTTAAATTAAATACATTTTTAAAAATCATGTTTAAATTAAATGAAAATATAATGATTATTAAAATTAATAATAAGTCAAAAGAAAATAATTGCATATTACTCTTTTTTTATTTTAAAAAAAAAGTTTTAAAAAAATCAAACAAGGACTATAATTTCATTCATGAAGGATTCGGATTACAAATATCTGAGGTAAATAACCCATCCACACCCTTTGATCACTTACCCTACAATAAGATTTAGCAATGTTATGAGCTAAGACAATCGCCTCCCTTTTAACAAAATCGAAAGAGATAACATCAAATTGTGAAATAAGAGCATAGATATCATGCACCAAGTAGGCACCCTCCCATAATGACTCCTTGCCATTTCGAACCTCGTTCATAGCTTGCTTACAATCAAACTCGATAAGCAATTGGTTTTCATGTGAGATGGATTCCGCTTGATGATGGCGTTATAAAACTAAACACGGATGGTGCAGCTAAAGGGAACCCGGAGGTTGCGGGTGCTGGAGGTTTAATGCGATCTTCACTTGTTTCTTGGCTTATGGGCTTTGAGTTACACTTGGGAGTATGTTCGAATGTAGGAGCTGAATCACAAGCTATTAGAAGAGGTTTGCAGGTGGCATGTGAGTGTGGTTATAGAGAGATCGTTTGTGAGACTGATGCTCTAATTGTGATAGACCTTACACCGAAAAGTGATGTTGCTTCACTCCCTCTACGAAGCCTTATTATGGATATTCGATTTTTGTTGAGTAGGGAGTAGCATTTTATAGCATACCTACCGAGAAGGTAACTTTTGTGCTGATTGGTTGGCTGATGTTGCATGTGTTCTGGACGACGACTTTGAGCTACTATCTGATCCGCCAAATGGGTTGAAGACTTTGTTGGACGCTGATGCTAGGGGAGTATCTTTCCCTCGGGGTTTTGCTCATAGCTAGTTGCAAATATACTGCTTGTTTAAAAAAAAAAAAAAGCAATATTTTAAAAAGCTTTAAATTCTTGTTACAAATTGAATGGAACTTTAAATTCTTGTCATCCAATCTATACTCCATCCCTGAAGTGAACTTAGCGAGCAATTAAGTCCCTGAAGTGGAGTTAACTGAGTTGCTATCTCTCGTTAATTAGGCGCTCTCGGGGTATGCTTCTCGGATGATGTAAGAGAAGCGGGTTCAACTCAGTCTTAGACGACAGAAGAGAGAGAGCCTTCACTTTTGCTGACACGCGGGTTGAAACAGCTTTTTTTATCTAACCAATTGGGTCATTGACCCTTTTTTAAAAAAATATATATATAATTTTTTTTAAAATATTTTTTAATAAAAAATATGACGTGGTAGATGACATATCAGCAAAGTTGACGACATCATTGCCACGTAGGCCAATTTGACGGCTTGTGACGGAAAGGATCCAATTGCTCAGTTAACTCCACTTCAGGGACTCAATTGCTCATTTTTTCACTTGAGGGACCAATTTGCTACTTTCGCTCCACTTCAGGGACCAATTGTGTACTTTTACCCATATATATTAACCATTTCTTTCATATGTAGAAGAATTATTCTACTATATTCTATCAGCTGGTATTATTAAGTACTACTGATTAACTACTACTCCCTCCGTCTCATATTATCTATCTCATTTTGAGGCTCTTTTTGTCCCAAATTAACTGTTTCATTTATATAATCAAGACATTTTGACTAATTTTTACCCATATTAAATGTGGGAAGAGAAATACATGTTAAATAAAGTTGAGGGTAGTATTGTAAAGTATGGTAAAACTCTTATCATATATATATATATATATATATATATATATATTAAACCGTAGAAGTTGGCGAAAATGAAAGTTATTAATTATTGAGGTTTCCTCATTTTAAAGTTACTCGGAAGTTGGGTTTAGGGAAAAACAACCGTCTCTTATGGAAGCGCAGCCGTATGATAGCGGCGGAAACCTGTCATCGGAGGAAACTGATCAGATTTAGAGAAGCAATAAGAAGATTAAGGAAGGGGCGGATGCTACTCTTCCTGGGGCGAGTAACCCTAAATCTTTTTTGCAGACCGTGATCTGGGGGAAAAGAACGGAGGCGGAGGTCCAGGCTCAAGGGACCATTGATCAGATTGTCATGGAGGATGATGAGTGTTTCTCTGATGATGATGAGCCAGAAACGGTTGGAGTTGAGGGAGTTCCCTTTGTGAGCGTGGATAAGGAGAAGAGGGACAGGTTGCGCCGACCTTGGCGTTTCTCCATTATAGTCAAGTTTCTGGGGAGATCTCTAACTTTTCCAGTTTTTAAGCAGAGACTGGGAAAGCTATGGAATTTGATGGAAGATGATGAGATGATTGATTTGGGCCAGGGGTACTATGTTATCAAATTCAGAACCAAAGAAGCGGCGGCCAAGATACTCTCTGGGGTCCTTAGAAGATCATGGATCACTACCTAGTGGTTCAAAGGTGGAAACCAAATTTTCGACCGTCCTTGGCGTCGATAGGTAAAATGGCTATTTGGATCAGACTGCCGGAGTTGCCCATCGAATACTTTACTTTGGATATGCTCATGGATATTGGGAACCAATTGGGGAAGCCTATTAGGCTGGATACAAATACTAGTTCAGCCTCCCGAGGCAAATTTGCAAGGATCTGTGTTGAGGTAGATTTGGCGAAGCCTCTTGTATCTCGGGTTCAAGTGCAGGGTCTCTCACAGCCAGTCGAATATGAAGCCCTCCATACTGTGTGTTTCTCTTGTGGAATTGTTGGACATCGTATGGATAAGTGCAAAAAACAAACCACCGGCACCAGATTTGCCGGCTGATACAACAGAGGCGGAGAAGGAGCAAGGAGACAAACCGAAAATGGTAACTCAACCTGCAGCCGAGAATTTCAGCCCTTGGATGCTTGTACAACGGAAATTCCGGAAAGGATCAATCCAAAAAGGTAAATCCCACCAGATTCAACGGGATTTGGATTCAAATCATAAATATGTGGCGTTAGACTCGTTGGAAAGTATGGAAGATGAGATTTCGGTCAATGATACAGTAGTTGCGGCATGGAATAAGGGGGTGAATAAGGTCCCTGCCCGGTTGTCTTTTAGAGAGATCAAAGATAAGGCAAGGAAGGAAAAAGCTTTAATTACTCAAGATTCGACACAGATTGTGCCTGAGACTCAATTTGATCCGACGCCCGTTCTAAATGAAACTTCTAAAAATACCCCACAAGCTTCGGGCTCTTCTAGCCAGGTCCGACCCACTTCCAATAAGTCTCGGGTCAAGAATAGGTTCTCTGACTGAGCCAAATCTTATTCCCACCCATATCTTTCAAAGGCTTCTGCCACTAAGAAACCCTCTTCAAGCCAAGAAGTAGCCCAAACAATTACGATGAAAGAGACTATAGCCTGGGTACCCAAGAATAATGTGTTTTTTGGGCCCAATCCGAATCCAAATAATTTGGCTGCTATTTTTTAGCCACAGCAGGAACATATTGCTTTGGATAATAGACTGGCGGCTCCTGAACAAACTCTCCTGGAACTTAATTCCCAACCTGCTCCTAAACCGCCGGATATTGCGATGGTTGATAGTGGAAATAAAATTCAGCCTTTGTTGCTGCAAGATGATCCTAAGAGCACCGAGCTTGCTGAGCAAGCATCTCAAAATTGGTTACAATCTTCCTCATGATTGTTCTATCAGGGAACTGTAGAGGCATTAATAATAATCAGTGCCTTCGTAACTGTAAGGAATTGGTGAAGAATCATCACCCGGATATTTTTATTTTGTTATAAACAAAAAGCAATGATACAAGTGTTGCAAGTGCTTTTGGGCGTAAGTTGGGCTTCACTGCTAATTATATTGTGGCCGCTATGGGAATGGCTGGAGGGATTTGTGTTTTTTGGAGAGCCTCCTTAGATATTCAGCCTGTTAATTCATCCTCTCAGGTGGTTCACCTAAAAATTAATGAGGCGGGAAAGATTTGGTTTTTATCGAGTGCATATGTGCAACCGCACTGTAATCTGAAAGAGATTTTTTGGAATGAGCTCGCAAATTTTTCTTCCGATATGCGCAATCCTTGGCTGGTTATAGGCGATTTCAATGATGTGGCTTGCAGGGAAGAGAAATATGGTGGAGCGGAATTTCGTGTAAATACTGCTAGAAAGTTTGTGGAACGGTGGGAACTTTGTAGACTTTCGGACTTTGGTGCTACTGGTTGTAAGTTCACTTGGAAGAAAACATCTCATGGTCGAGTGATTTTGAGAGAAAGGCTTGATCGGGTTCTCATGAATGATTTGGCTCTGACTTTTTTTGCGGATGGGAAAGTTGTTAATTTACCTTGTGTACATTCGGATCATCATCCTATCTTATTCAATTCGGATATGGTCACTCCTCCACCTATGGCGAGCCGGCCTTTCAGGTATCAAGCAGCTTGGATTACTCACGCTGACTTTGATGGTGTCTTTGAGTCAGCTTGGAAGAGTGGAATAAATGTCACCCAAGCTCTTTCTGCTACAAAAGATACGCTCAAAAAATGGAATGAGGAGATTTTTGGTAGTATCTTTAAACGTAAAAGAATTTTGCTGGCCAGATTGGGAGGTATTCAGGAATCGGATGCTTATGCAAATTCTTCTTTCCTTCACTCTTTGGAAAAAGAATTGTTAAGTGAGTATCAACAAGTTCTTTTTCAAGAGGAACTCCTTTGGTACCAGAAATCTCGAAGTTTATGGATCAAAGATGGGGAACGTAATACACGTTTCTATCATCTTTTGACTATAGTACGGAGGGCTCGCAGTAAGGTGGTACGGCTTCAGATTGATAATATTTGGCTGGAAGACCCGGAGTCTCTTAAGAGGAATGCGTTTGATTTCTATGTGAAGCTTTTTTGGCAAAAGATGTGCAACCCCTCCCTGATATTCCTTACCGTTGGCAGCCTATGATCAACTTACAAGAACAATAGGCTTTAGTGAGTGCTTTTATAGTGGAAGAAGCTCGTGCAGCTCTTTTTTCTATGCAAGGTTTGAAAGCACCAGGCCCGGATGGTATTCAACCATTATTTTTACAAAGAGCTTGGAATGTGGTGAAGGAGAAAGTGCTTAATTTCCTTAATCAAGCTTTAACAGAGGGATCTTTCCCTTTGGATTTGGCTAAAGCTCATATTACTCTTATACCGAAAAAAGAGATTCCAGTTACTATGGCCGATTTTCGACCCATTACCCTGCTTAATACTGTTTATAAGATTTCGTCGAAAGCTCTGGTTAATCGTTTGCGGCCTTTGCTTCAAAGTCTGGTTAGTCCTTTCCAGAGTAGTTTCCTCCATGGGCGAGGAACTAGTAATAACATTATTATTACTCAGGAAGCGGTTCATTCTCTCATAAAACGGAAAGGCAGAGTGGGTGGTATGATTCTTAAAATTGATCTTCACAAAGCTTATGACAGTGTCAGTTGGGAATTCTTGGAGCAGGTCCTTGTTGATTTTAATTTTCCACGTTCCTTCATCAGACTCATCATGTTCTGTGTGTCTGCTAATAATCTCTCGGTGATTTGGAATGGAGAAGCCCAACCTTTTTTTGCAGCTAAACGTGGTCTTCGACAGGGCGATCCTTTATCTCCATACTTACTTATTCTTTGTATGGAAAAGCTTTCTCATATGATCCAAGATCAAGTTCATAAGAAACGGTGGAAACCGGTGAAAATTGCACGAAATGGCCCTCCTATTTCCCACTTATTTTTTGCTGATGATCTTATGCTTTTCTCTCAAGCAACTCAAGCGCAGCTTGATGTGATTATGGGATGTCTTCATAGTTTTTCTTCAGCTTCAGGCCTCACTATGAACTTGGATAAATCCAAATTATTCGTTTCTCCTGTTGTGTCCAGGCAAACTATGAATTTGTTGAGTACAAGATGTGGTATACCGTTGTGGGGAGCTTTTTGTGCGGCAAATATGGGGTAGACTGGTCTCGGCTCCAACGGGTTTGGGCCGACCCCTTTCTCCACGTGAAGACTGGGTTTGAGAGGAAAATATAATAAAAAAGTTGTTCGGCATAAATGTCGAAGAAGTCGAGTTGTGGCAGCTATGAGCTCCGCGGTGAGAGAGAAATATTTTAAAGGAAATAAGAAACATGGATTTTCGATGAGGAAATCAGATCTGGGAAAGGAGGAGTTCCGCGGTGAGCATAAGAAAATAAGTTGCAGCAACAAAGCTACTGCGGTGAGGAGGTGTTTATGGCAGATCTGCCTTCTTGGATCGGGAAATATGGGCTCTGTTTTTCTCTATTATTTGGTTCCAAGAACAGAGCATCACCTTAAACTTAGGATTGAAAGAAAAAAATGCATCTTTATTTGCTTTAACCAAATGGGATTACACTTTGAAAAATGGGCTTGAAGAAAAAAGATGGGAATGGTAGCTAAAGGGAAAGAATTCAAAGAAAAGCAAGTGGGAAGTAATTTGCAAAAGAAAAGTGAGCTGTAGGCGTTCCCAAGGTTGAAGATGAAGCTTGCGGTGAGGTTATTTATAATGCCTCTACTGTCGTACGGTGCCTTCCACGGCATGATTTCTGCCGAAAGATTCCGCCAACCCTCTGTCATGTCATGGCATCTTCTATATCGGGGCTATGTCCAAAGTCGTTTTTCCCACTTTTGAATTGTTTTGCCTTTCTAAGTGCCAAGTCGGTTTCATTGCTGAGATTCTTGCAGCAAGTCAACCGCTGCATTCTTTCCCTTTCCTGCCATAAGGTTATCCTTGAAGCCGAAAACAACTTCCAAGCAAGCTGCCTCTTCCAAAAATAACCCCTGGCGGATTCCCACCTTCACATGCCTCCAAGCCACATCTTCAAAATGTTTTCCCGCCGTGGGCTTAGTCCACGTTGTTATGCTGCAAATTAGGGATAGTTAGTGTGTTTTGTTGCAGCAGTTAAGCTTTTAATGCCGTAATTAAATGTGAGAATAATTGATAATAAGTAAATATTACTCCCATTGGCAATATTCCTTTATCGGCATCTTCCTGCGGCATTTTTGGTTTCTCCCTTGAGCGGCACTGCAATGCTTCTGTTGCCATGTGACTAATGAAGATTCCTTTGCCGTGAGGAAGAATTGCCTTCACGTGCCGGTTTAGCGAGCTTTGGGCTTTCGTTGGCAATTTCTTTAGGCCTTGAGAAACATGGGCTTTGTTTGGGCTTCAAGTGTGTGTGTGAAATTTATTAGGCCTTTTTTTATGTGTATGTGGGTCAAATGTAGGCCTTTTTTTGTGTAAAATAATATAGGCTTTTATGAAATATTTTGTGAAAATGGGAAAAAATAGGGTATTTTCAGTATTTTTGGCTATGGTAAAAATATTGTGATTTTTGTGTTTAAATGGGCTTGGTTATCCCCAATTTGACCCTTAACAACCGTTAACGGAAGACTTGGGAGTTTATTTAGGAGTTCCCATAGTGCATAGAAGAGCTTCGAAGGAACTGTATGCCAGGCTAATTGATAAGGTAAGGGAAAAGCTAAGTACCTGGAAAAGGAACGTTCTTTCGAGAGCAGGGAGAAGAACTTTGGTGCAGTCCGTAGTAAATGCTGTCCCTGTATATATGATGCAGACAACTTGGTTGCCGACGTCTATTTGTAATCATTTAGATCGGTTGGCCAGGAATTTTTTATGGGGTGGTTCGGAGTCTTATTCAAATAACCATTTGGTTCATTGGGAGTGTGTTTGCCTTCCAAGAAGATTTGGAGGCCTTGGCATTCGTAGAACTCGGGATGCAAATTTAGCCTTCTTGCTAAGTTAGGTTGGGCTTTGGAGAGTAATCAGCCATCCCTTGCTTGTTCGATCTTGCGGCAAAAATACCTTGCTGCTCATTCGTTTCGTTCTGTTAGTTCCAAGCTTGGTTCATCTTCCACTTGGCGGGGATTGCTTAAATGCCGAGACCTTCTTAACAAAGGAAGAAAATGGCTCATCGGGATGGGTTCTAATGTTAATATCTGGGTCGATTGGTGGGTTGGTTCAGGTCCTATTCAGGATAACTTAGAAGGAGAGATTGAACCTCATATGTTGAATTGGACTGTCGATCGTTTGATGACGGATGATGGTTTATGGGATCTTTCTTGTATCCAACATATTATTCCTAATTCTACACAACAAGAAATTTTTGCAGTGCCTTTTCCTGTTGTTGAAGGGAAGTCAGATATGCTCGTGTGGAGTGGTGAGAGCTCAGGCAGGTTCTCTTGTCGGTCAGCTTTTTCTTTATTGCAAAAAGATTATATTGCTTCTCAACAATTACAGGATATAAGGTGGCTTTGGAGGGTTCGGGGCACCGAAAGAATGCGGTTTTTCATATGGTTATTGTTTGATGATAAACTTAACACCAATGTAAACAGAGCTTGTCAACAGCCAGGAATTGTTATGTCGTGCTCTCAATGTATAGAGTCTATAGAATCGGCACTTCATCTATTCAGAGATTGCTCCTTTGCCAAGGAGGTATGGAGTTATTGGTCTATATTGGGCATTGATTTCACTGATTTTTTCTCTCAAAATTTGCAGGATTGGCTCCATGCAAATTGTTTATCTTCATTTCAGTTAAATAATGAACCATGTTGGGCTGTCCAATTTCTTTCTACTTTATGGTGTTTGTGGAAAAGGAGGAATGCACTAGTCTTCAATGAAGTTGATGAACCTTCAGGTCGAGTTTGGTTTCGAGCAAGAAACTTAACTATAGACATTGAGAAAGCCTTTGTTAAACGAGAGGGACAACAACAAAGGATCGCTAGATGGGTCAACTGGGAACCTCTTGCGGAGGGATGTTTCACCTTAAACACTGATGGTGCGGTAAAACACTCCTCGGGTCATGCTTCTGCAGGGGGGTTAATCCGAAATGCTGCTGGCGTTTGGATACGAGGTTTCACTATGAATATAGGCATTACGGATAGCCTTACTGCCGAACTTTGGGGATTGAGAACAGGTATGCTTCTAGCTAAGTCTTTGGAGCTACAAGATGTAATTGTTGAGATGGATGCAAGAGTTGCAGTCCTGTTTTTACAGCAGGGTATCCCGCCGACTCACCACAATGCCATTTTGGTTCAAGAAGTCCTATCTTTGGCAAAGGAAGGTTGGATTCATGAGCTCAGACATGTATTCCAAGAGGGAAATAAATGTGTTGATTTTTTAGCAAATCTTGGACAGTCTTATCCACAGGGCCAGACAATTCTTATGGATCCTCCAGCAGAGCTTTCACCACTCTTGCAACATGATGCAGCAGGTTTCGCCACCTTAAGAGTTTAGCCTTTTGCGTTTTCTTATGTACCAAAAAAAATTATTGAGGTTTCCTCCTTCTAACAAGTGGCATGTATTAATTAAAGTGATTGAATAATTACATCATAATTATTATGTTTTAGATCCACAATTATCTCATCAATTAATTGATTAATTTCATTGTTAAATGCCAAATTCATTGATTTGATTTGAATATTTGATTGAATATATTCAAATCAAAATCAATTACAATTATTAATGAAAACTTTACATAATTATGTTTTATTCCTTTATACTACTACCATAAATCACTTGCAATCAAATTTCCAATTTCCATTTGATTTGCCTCAATCAAATTTAATTTCACATATATTTTACCTTAAATGGTGATTCTGTCATCTATATAAATAAAGGCCAATAGTTCTTTCAACATTTTTCATCATTGTTCCACAATCTTTATTCAATTTTTTATCTTCATTATTTTACAAATTTTGTACAAGTTTCTTTCTACTTCTCAATCTCCTATTTTTCTTGACATATCTTTTGTTTTTTTATATCCAAGTCTCTCTCATGTTTTTTAAATATTATTATTACTTTTTTTTATATATCATTTCTTATTTTTTTCATAATTATTTTAAATTTCTATATGCAATTTTGTTGGCCTTCATTTATATAATACTATTAAGTTTTACAATTCTTTTTGTTATGCTCTTTGATTATGTACTCATTGATTTTTTTTGTTAGCTTTCATTCTGTTTAAAATACTTTGATTATGTACGATCTTATATTATTTTTAGTTTTAGTCAATTTTGTTTGATTATTTTATCAATTTTATGTCTTATATTCTTTTTTATTTTTTCCACGTCTTCATTCAAGTTATGTTTTAATTTATTTTTAATCTTTTGTTTAATATCGTATAAAATAAAATTCAATGCAATAAAAACTCATTTGTACTAATTGTATGATGTTATTTTATAGGTTCTTCAATTTATAATTTATAATATAATTTTTTAAATTATTATTGTTTTATCCACGTTATTGTTTGAACCTTGAATTGATTTACAGGATCTTCATCTTATATTCCTATATAATGTTTTTTTTTTTGGTAAAACCTGCATATTGCATTTTACAAACCTTCAATTCTAGAGATGGTCTTGAAAACTGTACAATGATGGTCAAAAAAACCTTTACATTAGAAGATTAGTTATTATTCTTAATCATTCTTGATTTATGGTAATTAGTTGCTAGTTTCATTTACTTTTTTAATGCCAACATATTCCTTTTAAGTAAATATCATTAAGATTACTTATAATTTTAGTTTGTAAAGAATTACTCCTATATGAGTAAAGTGAAGAGTTATGTCAGAAAATTGATTGTATTTTGATATATCTCTTACTAAGTGCATTGTTTTCAAACATAATCATCATTAATTACTCCTATATGAGTAAAGTAAAGATTTAGTTATATATTTTATTTATAAAACCTTATAACAATGTATTATTAATTATGCAATTTACCCTTAAAATAAAGATAAAATTTAATTTGGGGTTAAACTTAGTGAAATTAGTTTTGTATTTTATTTCTAAACCCCTATAACAATAAATTATTAATTTTAAAATTTACCCTTAGAATAAAAATAAAATTTTAATTTGGGGCTAAACTTAGTGAAATTAGTTTTATATTCTATTTCTAGAACTCTAAAATAAAAAACCTTTAATTGCATAATTTACTCTTAAAAATTAAATTTCTTTGGAGGGACAAGATGAATTATTATTACTTTTTATAGGAATATTGAATCAATTACAATTAATTTACATGTGATCAAATCATTGATTAAATAAGTACTCAATAGAAATTAATTGTGAAGAGTTATTTACGTTCAAATTAAATCAATTGTAATTAAGTGATTGATGATTTCACTCAATTAATTTCTGACATAGAATTGCTTTTGAAAAAAAAAACTTTTCTTTATTAGCTTGGTCAAATTTAAAGCAATTATAGTAGCAAACAAAATTAAAGCGATTATAATCAATATTTTAACAATAATTATTTACTTTTCATAAATAGTATAATTTGATTTTTACAACTTTAATTAATTTCGGCAATCAATCATAATTAATTTATATAGTAATTAATTAATTCTTTCAAACAATAAAATATGCATTGAACTAATACAAATAAATTTACATCTTAAGCTTGGTAAAAATCATTAATAATAATTTCACTCAATTAATTTTCTACATATATAATATAGTAACTAATTAAAGGAGTTATAATTAATTTACATATATTGAGTAACTAAATCAGTAATAATCAATCAATAATTATTCACTTTCAATCAATCAATAATTATTCACTTTCCATAAACAATATAATCTGATTTGTAAAACATTAATTTTGATAATGAATTGTAACTAAATTACATGGTAACTAACATAATTTTTCAAACAATTATTCTGCTACATAAAGTTGGTCAAAATTAAAATTATTATTGAATTATACTAATTGATTATTATGTGCTAATCAAAATTAATTGATTTTTCAAATTGATTTTTCAAATTGATTTTTCAAAATTTTCAAATTGGATTTGATATGAAACACTAAATCTTATAAAAATCAGGTTTAAGTAAAGTATAAGCAAAATCGTTTTTCATTTTAGGATAGCGAACATTCTTGAAACATTTAACAATAGTATGTTTTACATTTAATATGTAATAGAGTAAGATATATCTAATAACAAGAACATGAGATGCATCGATTCGAAAAATGAAAAATGAAAATTGATAGATGCATTAGATTTACAATTTCAATAAATATAAGCAACATTGAATCAATGATAAATTGATAATTAATTTAAGTGTAATCAGTAGTCAATTGTAAATTAATTTTCATTAATTAATTTACATAAATAGAGTGGAATTTAAATTAATTGTAATTTATTTAGATCACAACTCATAATCATAAAATCATTAATTATAACAACAATTAATTATAAATTATTTCTCAGTAATGTTTTCTACTAACCACACAAAATTATCCGATATAATAATTTACATCTTTAACTTTTTTGAGTAGTTGGAGATTTCTCAACAATAATTTTTTGAATTGTCTTTCATCCCTGGGCAATGACCGAGTTCTAAACTAGTAGAATTTTGTGTTACAACCAACTTTCTTAATATTTATGATATGGTCAATATGTATAGATAATATGGTATGGAGGGTGTACTGATGTTTCTTTTTTTGTTGGCATGATAACTACTACTTCCTCCGTCCCTAATTAGATGTTCACACTTGGTTAACAAACACTAAACTTTGACCATTGTTTTATAAAAAAAATATGTATGTAAAATTTAATTTTAAAAAAATATGTGTTAAAAAATTTGTAATTCAAAGTTTATAAATGTTTTTTTTAAAAATTATTTTACTTTATATATTTTTTTATAAACGATGGTAAAAGTTTAGTATTTGTTGACCAAATCTAATTAGCCACGAAGGTGTACTTACTAATAAGTTAGAAAGAATTTCATTAATTCATTTTATTATCGAATAAAAATCCACATTAATTACAAAATTATTGGTTCAGACATAGAAATTCGAATCATGATTTTTCTTTTTTTGGAAGAAACGTTAGTTGATTTCTGTTTGAGTTGCAGTTGCAGCAAAAGTCAAGAGTGATGAGTCAAATGAAAGTGTTATGAAACAAAACACGTTCCATATAGTTTTTGAGACAGAAAATCTAAAAGATGTGAACATAAAAAAGACAGAACATAAACTGATAAACATATGTTAGAAAAACAAAAGAGAAAACGCGGTTACCCAATTAGAACAGAAAAAAAAGGAGCTGGAGGCGAAAGTTTCCCACAGGACCCCCAAAAAACTGCGGTCATGTGGTTGGTTGTTTTTATTTTTCATTTCTTTGTTCTTTTCATTTGAAAATTCTGAAGAAGAATTATGATCTCAGCTCAGCAACAGCTGTCGTTTTTGGTGGGACCGCACCGCCTCTCTCAGTCTCCCCCACCCTAAAATTCTCTTCACTTATTATTCCTACTCTTCCTCCTCCACTGTTTTTTTTCCCTTTTTTTTATACTTACAAAAAATAATGATGATGATAATGATAGTTTTTGGGAATAATACTAACAATAATTTTGTTGAAAATTTGTAGCATAATAGGAATGAAAACATTTTAATTTATATTTGTTATTATACTAACCAATAATTTAGGAGGAAAAAACTTAACTAATGAAACAGATTAGAGAATGATTGGGGGTATTGTATTGATATGTTATTTCTATTTAGGAACTGTTTGTTTTAAAATTTGTTGCATAATTGAAGCCAAGAGTAAATAAAAACCAAAAAGTTTCTCAAAGGTAACTTCTAAAGTTAATAATTAGTCTTGACATTTATGTTTCAATTAATTTTTTTAACAAACTTGGATATTATATTGGATTTTTTAACTAATTAGAAGTTCAGCTACCTCAAGCCTCAATTAGAAAAAACTCCTTTAGCACTTATTTTCTCATTTTACAATACTCGAAGAATTTACTGAGTTCGTTTCATTTAAACTAATAATCATTATAAATGTAAGTTTACTAGTAAAATTACTAACATAATGTATCCAAAATATGAATATTCTTTTTACCAAAAACAATGTATATTCTTAGTAAAAAATTGTATATCCCACAAGAATCATTAAATAAAATTGATCTGTCACGTCATTCCAATCAATAAAAATCAATAAAAATGTAATATGAATCTAAGCATTTTCTTACTTTAGATTAAGTAATTATAAGAAAATTTCTTAATACGTAAATTTGGAAATTTCTTATAACTAAAGATTCTCTTGAAATCATAGTTAGATCTATCTAATAGTTTCTCTCGTTTCGGAATTTTAGAAAGGAGTTATTTGAAATGTTAATTCCAAATACTAAGGAACTAGTATAAGAATTTTAGGCAATCAATATTTTGTAGAATAAAAATTCGAAATCAGAATCATAATTTATGGCATAATTGAAGGAAGGTTGTAAATTAGTTCCATAATTATTTAATTTATTAGGTGTAAAATAAAGAAAGTCCCCCTTCCCTCCCCCACCAAAACAACTTCATATTACAGGTAAGATATTCCCTGTAAACATAAAAACAATAAAATAGTACCCAAATAATGATGCTTATTATCAAAAGAAGAAAAAAAAAATGAAGTTAAGAAGAAAAGAAGAGCCTCAAGTAGGAATGGAGAATAAATACAACTAAGTGATAAAATTCCGTTCAAAAAAAAAATGTTATTTCTTATCATTTCTCTTACCCTAAGTCCCTAACTAAACACTCTTCTGTTATTTCTTTGTTTCTTCGCTTCTTCATCAACCCGGAAAAACAGCGAAGCCTTATTCAAACGACAACCCAACATCTACGTTGTCGCATCATCAAACTCGTTTTGGTTTTCCAAAAAAAAAAGCTACTGACCAAAATGCCCAACCGCCATGGCCACCACCATCTCCTCCTCCCTCTCCTCCTTCTTTCCGCCGTCCTCGCAGCCGCGGACGACGGCGATACCATTCTGAAAATAGCCTCCTCCTTCCGTCCACCCCCCAGTGGGTGGTCTTCCACCTCTTCAGACAACTTCTGCACTTGGCCCGGCATAACCTGTGACAAATCTAGCCGTGTCACTGCCATCAACCTGTCTACCAAAGGCCTATCTGGAACCCTTGCTCCCGAAATTTCCTCGTTATCCCAACTCCGTACTCTGGCTCTCCAACGCAACTCTTTGTCGGGGACCGTCCCATCTTTTGCAAACCATTCCAGCTTGCAATTCATTTACCTGGACGGCAACGCCTTCACCGAAGTGGCTCCAGGCGCCTTCTCGGGATTGACCAGTCTGCAAACATTGAGTATGACTGACAATAAGAAGCTAAGTCCCTGGACTTTCCCAGATTTATCAGGATCCTCAAGTCTCATCGAACTTCAACTGGGTAACGCCAGCTTGTACGGCTCCTTGCCTGATACGTTCGCAACTTGGGGCAGTTTAACCAGTTTAAGGTTGTCTTACAACAATTTGAGCGGTACATTGCCGGCTTCTCTCGGTGATTCCAGTATTCAGAACTTTTGGATCAACAATCAGGATGGTGGGTTCACGGGTACCATAGAAGTTTTGTCCAACATGGAACAGTTATCTCAGGTTTGGCTTCATAAGAATATGTTTACGGGTCCGATCCCAGATTTGTCTAAATGTCAGAGTATCTTCGATCTGCAGCTTAGGGATAACCAGTTGACAGGGCCTGTCCCGGGATCTTTGATTAATCTTCCCAATTTGAAGAATGTTTCATTGGCTAACAATAAATTGCAGGGTCCTTTCCCAAAGTTTCCTAGCTCAGTTGAGAAAGTTGCTGTTGATGGAACTAATAATTACTGTACGACTACTGGGGACCCTTGCGATCCTCAGGTTGCTATAATGCTTGAGATTGCTGGTGGTTTTGGGTACCCAGTGTTTCTTTCTGATGATTGGTCTGGAAATGATGCTTGTAAATGGTCTTTTGTTACATGTTCACAAGGGAGCGTGATTACTGTGAATCTTGCCAAGAAAGATTTGACTGGAGTGATTTCTCCGGCCTTTGGGAATCTCACGGCGTTAAAGAATTTGAATCTGAATGATAATGGACTGACCGGTCCGATTCCTGATAGTCTGACCAAGTTGAGTAGTTTGCAGGTTTTTGATGTGTCTAATAACAATCTTACGGGAGACATCCCAACATTTCCAACTCCAGTCAAGTTTACATACACAGGAAATAGTTTACTTGGAAAATCTGGTGGTTCTGGGGGGACTTCTGGTTCTGGAGGATCTAGTGGAGGTTCAGATGGTAAGTCAGGTAGTGGCAATGGCAAGAACTCCACTGCTCTGATTGTAGGTATTGTTATAGGTGTATTAATTTTTGTTGCTGTTGTTTGCTTTGTTTCTTACAAGTATATTATGAACAAGAGGTATGGGAAAATTGGGAAGATGGAAGGCAGTGATACTGAGAAGGGAGTAGTTAAGAATGGGGCAATAGGCGGTGGAACGAATGGGTATGGAGGAGTCGCTGCTGAAATGCAGAGCCAAAGTAGTGGCGATCATAGTGACCGCCATTTCTTTGAGGGTGGAAATGTTGTGATCTCAATCCAAGTCCTAAGACAGGTGACTGATAATTTCAGCGAGGCCAACGTTTTAGGAAGAGGGGGTTTCGGAGTTGTGTATAAAGGGGAATTGCATGATGGTACACAGATTGCTGTCAAGAGGATGGAGTGTGCGTCAATGGGTACTAAAGGAATGAATGAGTTTCAGGCTGAAATTGCTGTGCTTACAAAGGTTAGGCATAGGCATCTTGTTGCACTTTTGGGTTACTGTATTAATGGTAATGAGAGGCTCTTGGTTTATGAGTACATGCCTCAAGGGACCCTTGGTCAGCATCTCTTTGAATGGAGGGAACTTGGCTATGCCCCATTGACCTGGAAGCAGAGGGTCACCATTGCTCTGGACGTTGCACGGGGGGTGGAGTATTTGCACTCTCTGGCACAACAAAGTTTCATTCACCGGGATTTGAAGCCTTCTAACATACTCCTTGGGGATGACATGAGGGCAAAAGTTGCAGATTTTGGTCTGGTTAAAAATGCACCTGAAGGAAAGTACTCTGTAGAGACGAGATTGGCAGGAACATTTGGATATCTTGCTCCTGAATATGCTGGTACGTAATTCCTTATCTGGAAATTCATTTAAGATTATATATATTGCATAGTTCTACATATTCTATAACAATTTGGCAACCTAGTTGAAAGTAATTTGAGTGGATCCATAATGTCTTAATGTTATTATAGCTGTTCCTATTTTAGAGTACCTAAGATCTTACTCATAGCAGTAGTAAACATTATTGGGGCTCCCATGATATTATCTGGCTTATGCATATAAAGATGGCGCTAACATGCCATTTTTTATTTAATTTTCTTGACACTAGTTCATGTTATTGAAGGGGGAAAGTGGTTACATTTAGGGGAAAGGTTTACTTCAACATGCTTAATAAGTACTAATTGTTATGAGAAAGAGTAAAATCATGGTTGCAGCTAAGGAGTTGTCTTTTTATTACATTCAATATGTATGACATTTTCAGATGCAATTTTTCATTTGTCATAATTTGCAAAAGCTATTATTGGTTGTGAAATTGTGATCTTTGGGTTTATTTGGCCCTTTTTTTTTTTGTTAAGATCAATAATTTTCTTGTTTTCTCCTATTCCCGGGTTTTTTTCTGCAAAATATTGTCATAATTAATATATGTTAACGAGGTTTCTGCTTGTTGGCCAAGTGATGTTGAATGCAAATCAACCTTCTATAATTTGATGATTTTGGCTTACTGGAACAGCTAGAAGTGAATGACTGTAATGGATAAAGTAGGTCCCGTTACTGAGAAGTTGTAGACTATAAACCTGTCTATTGTCTGCTATTATTTTCCATGCCCATCTGTTTGAGCTGTCCATGTCAGTATTCCTGTAGGTTAGATGAGCAATATCTATCTGTAAAATATTTGTGTTAAATGTTATTATTTCTAAACTGATATATATTTTTAATCTTAACAGCAACTGGAAGGGTTACTACTAAGGTGGACGTCTATGCATTTGGAGTGGTCTTAATGGAGATAATCACTGGCAGAAAAGCTTTGGATGAAAACTTACCCGATGAGAAGTCACATCTGGTTACATGGTTCCGTAGGGTCCTTATTAACAAAGACAACATTCCGAAAGCTGTTGATGATACAATCAACTGTGATGAGGAGACAATGGCAAGCATCTTCAAGGTAGCTGAGCTGGCAGGGCACTGCACAGCTCGCGAGCCATTTCAGAGACCCGACATGGGGCATGCAGTCAATGTGCTGGGCCCCCTTGTTGAGCAGTGGAAACCTTCTAACCATGAGGATGAAGAAAGCTCCGGCATTGACCTTCACATGAGCCTTCCCCAGGCTTTGCAAAGATGGCAAGCAGATGAAGGTACATCTACAATGTATGGTGATTTCTCATACTCTGAAACGCAGTCAAGCATTCCTTCAAAACCCTCAGGGTTTCCAGACTCGTTCCGCTCATCAGATTGCCGGTGATAAAACTTGAAAAGAATCAACATAATTTTGAAGAGGTATGCACTGTAAAGAATTGGGATGAGGGCGAAAAACCCTGGTTGAGGTGCCAGTCCAGTTGATAGCGAAGAGCGTTGCAGTCATATAATATTTATGAATTCAATTTGTTCTCTTATCTTTGTCGTGCTAAACCTGAGGCAAAGGAGCTGTTGTTGTTTCTTATTAAATTCTTCAAAAGCTAACACGATTGATTTGTTTTGTTGGTGAAGCATTTACACAGGAAAAAGAATTTTGGGGGGGAAAGGGGTGAGGGAGGGAGACCAAAAATGTATCATATTCTTTGACCTTTGTCATTGTATTGTATAATTATTGTCTTCAATTATGTTCAATCATGTTTGGTTGGTGCACAAACTTAACTCCCATTTCTTCCCTTACTATTCTTTGCTAATAGTAACATGTCTTGATTTATTTATTCAAGATAAAATTTCCCTTGGGAGTTTTGCATTTTTCTTGAAGATATATAATATTATGCCAATGCCTGATCTGAATCTGATCAAATCTTATACTTTACTTAGCTTTCTTACTGAGTTGGGTGGGTCTAAAAAAGCTTGAAAGTTGAAACTCATCATCTCACATGGGAAGCAGGGGCTAACTAAGTTACATTACATGCATTGTTTGCTTTTAAAAGTTGGGAACTTTCTATTGAAAGTAAGACTTTTGTAATGCTACTGCACATGTCTTGGGGCCCTTTTTATTCTCAGTTCTTTTCTGATTTAAAAAAAAAATTAAAAAGGTGTAATCTTAATGTAGATGTAGATGAAATTAAAAAATGGGTTGATTTGATGCTTTAGATACGTAACAATGACCAACTGAATTGACCAATTATATTATAGTTTGGAATTATGAAAAAGACAGGCAACTGTTTGATCATATATTAGGAAGAATAGAATATAAGCTGATCTGTTGATATGAAAATGGAAGCTGTCACAACTCACAGCCCACAAACTGCAATGTGGTGGTTGAAAATTCATTTGAAATTGACCTTATAATAAAAAGGATTATTAATCAAACAAATCAGGTTTAGGTTTTTTTATCATTGTCTTGGCACTTGCAGCAAACTGCTACATTTTTAAACAGATTGACCTAACTGTTGATACAAATCTCTTGGTATCTAATGATCACTTATCCGATATCTGGCAATCACATCGGACCTCTACTCGGCTCCGTCAAACCCTAATTGGGAAGACTGTCTGCTTCTATTTTTTATTCATAAGATTCAAATCCAAGATCTTACTTAAAGAGTTAAAATATAATTTTGAGTATAATATCACGTATTACTAACATTTGTGGATGGTCTAATTATTATTAAGTAGTATATATATCTTTCAATTTTATTGAAACATTGGTCTTAAAAAATTTGTTACTATTATTAAGGAGATCCGCCTTTTTGCTAATAGAAGAGAAAATTATTGATTCAGCATCTTTATCAGAAAGTGTGAGGATGAAGTAAGCGTGTTTGGTTTGATTCAGCATCTAACAGCGCAATCTCAAATGGAGCTTATCTTTTGGGTTTTATTCGCTGTCAAAAACATCAAACTTAATCTGTCTAAATCTAATAATACCAAACTTGTGTACGTTTCTTTCTCTTTTCTTTATATGGAAAAGTGAAAACAAAAAAACCTACCCATCAGTTGTTCGTGATTGCCTTTTTACAATGTCTATGAATTTGATCAACAACAAACGTCCATGACAAAAATTTCTTGTTCTAACTGTTGGGTAAATCTTTCATGGTCAATGTTCAATTTTGATCATGGTTTTGTTTCTTGTTGATAGAAAGGATTATGATCATCAATGATTGAAGGCAGGCAATTATTGTTAACAACTAATTTGAAGTTATTAGAGAGATTTGTCAAACAAATATCTAATTAACTTAATTATTAACTTACCAATGCTTGTTGAGTCGAGTGAAAGAACTTGCGATATTTCTTCAAAGTAACGTCTTGGATCCTAGTTTTTTCAATAGAGAAAATATACCCAAAGAGAGTTTATCACATTTTGGATGGATCAGAAACGACTCGACTTCAAATTAAATGAAATTTAATATGACTACTAAATAAAATATCAGGAGCTTTATACATAAAAAATTATATCAAACTTGATTGTTTTAAAAACAAATTTTCACTTTCAGCAGTATATTACCTACCCTTGCAACTTTGCAAGAACTAGTTGGATTAATAATATAATGGTCCCAATAAGATTTTTGTTTACACCAACTTGGAGGACTTTTTGGCTTAATTTCTGATTTCTCACTAAAATTAAATCCAAGAAGGTGGTCACTGGTCAGCTCATGTATGCCTTGGTTGTTAAATGGCTTTCTTTTTTTTTTTTGGTACCGTGTTAAATGTACAACAAAAGACGAAATGAAGTCTCTTTGATCTATTTCTCAAAAAAAAAAAAAGTCTATTTGATCTAATCATTTCCAATCAACAACAAAGACTTGAAACAGAGGGCGAAAATGTTGAAAATTAGTAATAATAAATTAAGAGGAATATAAAACAAAGTCAGCAAACTAGCAACCGCTAATTATTGCAGAGATGCGGGAAGCAACGCTGATTATTTATTTATTTTTTTTTCTTGTGAATGTGTTGTGGCATAATTCAGGGACTATTGCTTAAATCAAACCATTTACTTACTAAAATTTTGTATGGGTCGGCAATTCAAATGGATAATATAAAAAATATATAGCATTGAATGTTTTTTTTTTGTTTAAATGTAGTTGACTGTATAAATAATTTGCAATCACTTCCATTTCTTTAAGTCTTTTGCTTTCTAAAGTCATAATACTATGAAATATTGAGGGAGCAAAGGTAAGTGACATGTCTCTTCATGTTTTCATTACAGCTAGTTGTTTCTAAACACAAGTATTGAAGTGTTTCGCCAAAAAACACAAGTATTGAAGTGGCTGTCTGGCTGTCTCTAGCCGAACCCAAAAATAGAAGTGTGGGTCAGAAAAGTTTGGCCCTTGACTCGAGCAAAGTTCCAGCCCAATGGGGAAGCCTAGTAAAGTCCAAATGAAAGACCATTAAGCTAGAAAGACAGGCAATCCCAAAACAGCTTTAAGTTTGGCCCAGTCAAATGTTTTGAGGCCCAAGTTTCTTAAATAATTAATAAGGGATTAAGGTCTAAGTTCCAACTCCAACAAGAACATGACCTTTTCTTTGTCCATTATTTTATTAATTAAATGGCTTAATGAATAAATGACCTTAGAAGTTCTAACTATTGTCAAAAAGGACAAAATGGTTCTTAAACTTTTGATTGGGACGATTTAAATCCTTTGGTTCTCAATTTTAGGCACATTTAACCCTTCATTAGATGGACGTTAGTTATGTAACCTCACACGACCATCCTCGGTTAAAGAAGATCTATGTATTCAATTCAAGAGTCGTTTGGTTTGGAGTAATGGAATATACTCAGACGGAAATGGTCAAGTATGAGACTCGTTAAGTGAAATGGATATCACATTACCTGTGTATTTTCAACACCGAAGTAATTACGGCATGTAAGGTTATATCCGATACCCCATGCTACAATACCTAAACATGGGTATTTCACTTAAAACCCTCTCCTCACCCAGACATATTTTGACATACCCACGAAACAAATGACACCTTTGTGTCAAAATTCAAGGACTAATTTGTTCTTTTGGTCAAAGTTTGGGAACTATTTTATCCATCAATATGGAGTTATTTACTTTTTTTTTTATTTCACATGACTAACGTTAGTCCAATAAATGGGTCAATCTGTCAAAAATTAGGAGGACTTAATCATCCAAATTGAAAGTTTAGAAGTCATTCTGTACCTTTGTTGATAGTTCAAGGTTCATTTTTTCTATTAACTATTATTAACAATCAAATGTTTAATGCAGTGGGTGTTCTGATAATCACCTTAGTATTTGTAAACAAGGAAGTAGCTAGAAGACTTTATTTGAAAGCCAAGAATAAATTCCAAACTTAAGAATAAGCCATCAACTTTATTGGATTTCTGAAATTTTTGCAATGATCACAAATGGATTTCATTTTTTCATAAAAGGCAGACAAATTGTAGCAATTTGATGATGATAATCCAAACCCTTTAGCATTTTTACAAAATAAACCAGGCTTAAGATTGAAAAAGGGTGAAAACCCTGAATGATCACAACATTAGCCTCATCCAATTTCTAATTTGTGTAACTACCAAGCTTGAAAAGATTATATCTGCAATCCAAAGAGACAAGAAGAACCCCCATATAAACTTTTACTTCATAAGCTTTGGCTTTTCCTTTTACAAATGAAAACCATTACTAGTTTAATTTATCATATCATTGGTAGATATCTGTTTTTTCATGCCTTTTTCTTGCTTGGAATAAACAAAAGAAGTTCACTTTGTTTTGGAGACACTCGCAAATCTCATTGAAACTAAACAAAGCTTATTCTATGTAAGGAACAATCTTGCTACTTTTTACTTAACAATTCATCCATTCTTCACTTTCTCTTCTCTATAAAACCACATTTCACTTTTGGGGCAAAACCATTGCACTGCAATTGGAAAAAAAAAATCTCAACAATAATGGCTCTTCTTGCTTTCCTCTTGGCTTCCCTTGTAGTTGGTTCAGGTTAGTTTGGTTAACTTTCCCATTACCAAATGTTAAATTTTTTGATGTTATTGTCATTGCTTTTATTGTTTTTGAATGTTTTTTAGCAGTGGCGGAAATCTCGAACAAGATTGGAATAAACTATGGTCGAGAAGCGAACAATCTTCCATCCCCTTATCAATCCATTGAGTTGATGAAATCCATGAAAGCAGGCCGTGTAAAGCTGTACGATGCAAACCCAGAAATATTGAAACTCCTTTCAGGAACCAAGATTGATGTAAGCGTTATGGTTCCAAACGATGAGATTGTCCATATTGCTTCAAGCCAAGCAGCAGCAGAACAATGGGTGCACAACAATGTGATGGCTTATTACCCAGATACCAGAATCAGGTTCATTTTGGTTGGCAATGAAGTCCTCAGCTATAATACTTCTCGACTTTGGCATAACCTTGTCCCTGCAATGAAAAACATCAAGAAATGTTTGACTAGTCTTAATGTTAAGAACATTAAGGTTGGTACCCCACTAGCCATGGACATGCTTCAATCAACTTTCCCACCATCATCTGGTACTTTCAGGTCTGATATTTCAGATTCTGTGATGAAACCCTTGCTTAAATTCTTGAATTCCACCAAATCTTTCTTTTTCCTTGATGTTTACCCTTATTTCCCTTGGTCTGCTAATCCAATGAACATAAGTTTAGACTTTGCTCTTTTTAATGGAAAAGAAAACATCACTGACCCTGGAAATGGCTTAGTTTACACTAATCTGCTAGACCAAATGATTGATTCAGTCGTTTTCGCCATCGAAAAGCTTGGATTCAGACATATCCGATTGGCAATAGCTGAAACTGGTTGGCCTACTGCAGGTGATATTGATCAGGTAGGGGCAAATATCCAAAATGCAGCCACTTATAACCGAAACCTTATAAAAAAAATTACTGCCAAGCCATCATTAGGAACCCCAGCTAGACCTGGAATAATAATACCAACATTCATTTTCTCTCTATATGAAGAAAACCAAAAGACAGGTCCTGAAACAGAAAGGCATTGGGGTCTGTTGCATTCAAATGGAACGCCTATTTACGACATTGATCTCACCGGGACCCGGCCTATCTCTGATTACAAGCCATTGCCTGAAGCTCAAAATAATGTTCCTTACAAAGGGAAAGTTTGGTGTACGGTGGCACCAGGGGCTAATCTGATGAACTTGCCATCAGCATTGAGCTATGCTTGTGGTCAGGATAATCAGACTTGTTCAGCTCTGGCTCCTGGAAAAGAGTGTTATGAACCATTATCAGCATTTTGGCATGCAAGTTATGCATTCAGTTCATACTGGGCTAAGTATCGAAGCCAGGGGGCAACTTGCTTCTTCAATGGACTTGCTAGACAGACCACAACGGACCCAAGTAAGTTTTCTTGATTGGTAGTAATTTTCCCTTTTTTTTTTTGGTTTCATTTTTATTCTTGTAATTGATGGCTATATCTCATTGATTCATTTGAGCAGGTCGTGGGCACTGCAATTTCCCAAGTGTGACTCTCTGAGTTGTGTGAAGATGAAGATGAAGCTTCTGGCAAGGGAATACAGAATTGGTCTTAGCTTTGTTCTGTTAGGCTATTATTGTTAACTCATATTTTTGCAAGAAATGAATAATGTTAAAGTTCTGACATCTAATTAGAAGAAAATTAGCTTCTTGTCTGCCTTAAAATTAATGAATGAAGCATAGTATAAAAACTTTCTTTTACTACTTTTTCTGTCGTTTCAACTCTCTCTGAGAATGTTAATCTTAATCTTCTTCTCACACTCTGTTTCATACCAGAATAAGCCCTAAAGGGCCACTCTTCCAATTGACTTTGTGTGGAACATATATATATGACAAAAATTTTCACCTCAAAATGTATATTAGCTCTTAATTCAGATATATATAGATAGGGTTCGAATTGTTTGCTGATATTTTTGTGCTGATGGCGAGGGAGATGTTTTGGAGTTTTCAAAAATCCCACTTTCTAGATCCCAATTACGTAATAAAAGACAGAACACATTCATGACTTGAAGTTGAATAAATTTGTTTTGTCTGTACGACAGATGTCGTCACCCAACACCAATGACCATCTTTTTCTGCTATATTATATGACTTTTAGCCACTTGAAGACTCCTGACAAACTACCCATTACTTGTTTGCCTTATTCCTTCACGCTCTTTCTCTTTCTCCCTCTCTCTCACTCTCTTTGTATGTTCTGTTTTTTCGGTATGTAAAAATGTTGGGAACTTCGATAAATCTTTAATCTTGGAAACCCAATCAAAAGAGCTCCCTTCTTCTTCTTTTTCCTCCCACTCTTCTGAAAATAGAGTGGGAACCATGTCGTCTTTAACATCTTCCTTTGTTGACAATTATAACTCTGTTCAGTTTCTTTTCACTCGTTCTAAATTGCACTGCTCCAAAACTTTGGGTACAAAGCTCCCTGGAGTCAAGTTACGGTTCTCCCCAGCTTCCAAATTTCGAGTTTTCTGTGAATCCAAGGTGATTCTCAATTACCCTTTTCTATATATTGCTCTGTCTTGGACCTTTTTCTGCATTCTCATTTGATCATAACAGATTATAAGCTTTAACGGGTTCTTGTTATTTATCAATAATTATGAAAAAAGATAAGGTTTTGAATTTTCTTTTTTGAGGGAATAAGGTTTTGAATATTTGAATGGCTTCAGCTTCCTCAAGTTGTCTATTCTCATCCTCTTTTTTTTTTTTTTTTTCTTCTTTTCTTTCTTATCATGTTCTTCAATTTTGTAACTTTTTCTTAGTTTTAGAGCGTATGTTAACTGAGTTGACTTTGAATGGACTTTAATTAATGGTAAATGGGTTTAGACGCTAACCTTTGAACCAATAGGAAGATTTCCAACTGCTTAGCTAAGTAGAATTTTTTTTTGGCACATATAGCTAAGTAGAGTTGAACTTGAATGATTTAATTTAATGCAACTCCAATGAAGTTAGTTAGTAGGTGCAAATAAATAAATGTGGAAAAGTCTATATTATAATACTGTTTTCTCAAAAGGGGGGAGAGGAGGGTGACTGGTCCCTGGACATCAGCTTAACCTCAAAGGCTCAAAATTTCCTTTATATTAGTAAGAGATTGTCAACATGTCACATGATTTTTACTTACTTTGCTTATCAGAAGTAGTTAAGGGCTTAAGGCTTCCTTTTATTGTGACTTTTTGCTGTTTGTCCCATTCTTCCAAAAATGTTACTGCCAACTGGCAACTACCAAGTGAAGCAAATACATTTGCAAAATCTAGTTGAGTATAAAAAAGTGGTGCAAAATCTAGGCTCTGTCTGGTGCAGCAGTGAGATTGTTAGTGAGATAAAGAAGTGGTGAAAAAATTATGCCTAAAACCTAACAGTAATTCTAGCATATATGTATATAATCTCTGTCAAAAAGCATTTGGAACCATTATTGGATGTTTTCTGTGTAAAAGGTGTAAATAGACAAAATCCTATGAACCATTATTGGAGTGTTTGAACTTTGAATTCCACAGGCAGATTTAGGGCTAGGGTTGCATTGCAAAATGTCTATCAGCCATTTGGCTATAACAAAGGAAATTATTCAATTACAACATAATTGCTGGAAATGGCATTCTTGCTTCTAGAATTCACAAACCCTAATGTCTTTGTCAGGTATGGTATAACAATACAAAGGTAAAGTCATGTGATCTTACCATTCCTCTGTGTTTTTTTCCCCGTCTTAGACACAGGAGCTGCAGATAAGAAAGTGCTCTCCTTTACTAGAAAAGGCATCACTTCCAAATAATGGTTCACTGGTCTCTAATGAATGGAAAGCTGTCCCTGACATTTGGAGGTCTTCAGCAGAAAAGTATGGTGATCGATTAGCACTTGTGGATCCATACCATGATCCACCTTCCACCATGACTTATAAACAGGTAAATATTTACTTCTATTCTTGTATAGTTTGTCACAAAACTAAAGTGCAGGTTAAATTAGGGAAAAGGAAAACAAAGACAAGCCAGTTGCATAATTTGTTGAAGTAATATCTAAGAACTTGAGTTCTTCTTTCATGATATACATATTTTCAATTATCTCGAATTCTACTTATAGTCCATGTAAATGTTTCCCTTTTCAATACTTAGCTGTTCTTTGCAATTTATGCAAAGCAAGTCATGATATCTTTTCAATTGCCTTAATTTCAACTCCAATATTGCAGCTGGAACAAGAAATATTGGACTTTGCTGAAGGTTTAAGAGTTCTTGGAATAAAGCCAGATGAGAAGCTTGCACTTTTTGCTGATAACTCTAGCCGTTGGCTTGTTGCAGATCAAGGTACATATCAATAATTGATCTACAGATGAACCTTTTATCTTTCGCTATGTTACAACTTTATTAGTAAACGAATATCTGGAAAGTTCAAAATAATATTGGTGCATTACTTTTGCCAAGGTATAATGGCAACAGGAGCAATTAATGTTGTCAGAGGATCAAGATCATCTGTGGAAGAACTTTTAGTGATATACAATCATTCCGACAGGTTTGGTGAATAAATGCTTTTGTAATATACTTTTATTTTGTAACAGAAAATCCTTAAATTAGCCATCCTCTTATGGAGTTATCCCTTCACTGGACATTGGTTTATTCTAATGATTTGTAGTATTTTCTTTGTTAATTTGATATTCACATATAATTTGTATATACAAGAAAACGTGTTTTCATGAATAATTATTCTCATTAAAAGTTGCTACACCTAAAAACCTTCATGCCTTCTGATCAGCTCTGTTTTCTACTTTATGAAGTTTAAAGTCATTCTTAAGATTTCATTATCCAGACTGTGCTGCTTTCTTTGTTATTGCTATTACAGAAGTTTCTGATTTTGTGATATAATTATGGCAGTGTTGGGCTTGTTGTTGACAATCCTGAATTTTTCAATCGTCTTGCTGGAACATTTCAGTCCAAGGCAAAAATGAGATTTGTTGTGCTACTTTGGGGGGAGAAATCATGCCTGAGTAATGGTGAAACCGAGAGTGTGCCTATATTTAGTTATAAGGAGATCTTGGAATTAGGAAGAGATAGCCGTGTGGCTCGTACTGATTCTCATGATGCTAGTAAGTTTACATTTTCAGTTTGTCATCCTTTTGTCCAATCATGTATTTTCATATGTATTTTGGTGGGAAAATGAGTTTATCCATCACCTGTATGTTTGGCACAATTCCCATTTCCTTGATGGTGACTAACAAATGTGATTTCCGGACAAGGTTACAAATATGAAGCCATCAGCTCAGATGATGTAGCTACCCTTGTATATACAAGTGGAACCACTGGCAATCCAAAAGGCGTTATGCTTACACATAACAATTTATTACACCAGGTAACTTATTAAACCATTCCATAATAATTAAGTTATAGTTGAGAAATTAGAACTGAGCAATTTCTGTATAAATCTGAATATTTTCCAGATAAGAAATTTGTGGGTCATCGTACCTGCTGAACCTGGGGATAGATTTCTAAGCATGCTTCCAACTTGGCATGCATATGAGAGAGCTTGTGAGTATTTCATATTTACGCGTGGAATTGAGCAAGTGTATACAACTGTGAGAAATTTGAAGGTATTGTTTGCTGGTTGTGTAGCTTTGCTCTAAAAACATTTGGTCCTGAATAAATGGAAACAAGTACAAAATAGTTTTAGTCATCCATTGCATGTTCTAATTAGCATATCTAATAATTCTCCACATGGGCCATGTCTTACTTCTTAATATGCTTATTTTGGTTTTGCACTTTTGCTTGTAGGATGATTTGAGACATTATCAGCCACACTACTTGATTGCTGTACCTTTAGTGTATGAGACACTCTATAGGTATGTCCTTCACATAGGATGTCTACTATCTTAATGAATCACCTTCAACAATATTTAACTTACTTGTGTTGGTAAAATAGTTGTCTAAAAGCTGCCTTAAATCTATTGGATTACCTTGCAGTGGGATTCAAAAGCAAATAAATTCAAGCTCCACCGCTCGAAAGTTGATAGCACTTACATTCATAAAGGTCAGCTTGGCATACATGGAGTTGAAGAGAATTTATGAGGTGTGATACTGAGCAAGTCTTCTTCATAACTTACAATTATTATAAAACTCCAGTTGAGTTGTGTAGGTTACTTGTTTATGCTTTATGTTCTTCCCAATACAGACTCTCATTCTAATATGGATTCATGTTTTAAAGCCCTATATACCTCTGCCAAGAGATAAATGGAAACAGATGCCAATTTTCTCTTTAGAACCATGATTATTTCATAGGTTCAATGCCAAAAACCATGTTTATTTTATGAGGACTATTTGAGTAAATGGAGATTAAAACCATCTCTACTGTTCTGATGTTGTGAATGTCAGATGTTCTCGGTTTCACTGCATAAAAATAATTCTTCTCCAAACCTGCTTAGTTTAATTAGTTACTTGTTTCCACTCAACATTTGCCTGTGCTTTATTTGATTAACAGGGACTATGCCTAACAAGGGATCCGAAGCAACCTTCATTTATTTTATCCATGTTAGACTATTTATCAGCGAGAATTCTTGCTGCAATCTTGTGGCCTGTGCATGTATTAGCAAACAAGCTTGTCTATCAGAAAATTCGCTCTGCTATTGGAATACAAAAGGTTTGATCTTTTTGACATATAATCTTGTTATTTATGTATTCGACATATAATCTGCATTTATCAAACAAAGAAAATAAGGAAAACTGGAAAGGAAAAGAGGATATATTGTTGTTGTTCTTATGAGCAAAATTTCCACTTCATATGGTCCTGTTATTTTTTTTATGTGTTCATCATCTGTAGCAAATGTGTTCTGAGATTATTGATTATTATATGCATCATCGTCCAGGCCGGGACGACTGGGGGCGGAAGTATGCCTATGCATATTGACAAATTTTTTGAGGTTAGATGCTGAGAAGCTCTTAGCTTGCTAACAAAACTTTAGTGTAGTTATTATCATCTCTTATATTTAGAGTCAAATGTTTGCAGGCAATTGGTGTGAAATTGCAGAATGGGTATGGTTTAACAGAATCAGCCCCTGTAATTGCTGGTCGACTACCTCACCGTAATGTAAGACACCTCTAGATTCTTACAGCATTTAATTGATACTAGTTCCTTTCTTCAATGCAACCTGAAGAAAGTCTGCTCCATCTTATGACAATCTTTGAGATTTGACTTTTTGAAGGTTCTTGGTTCAGTTGGGCATCCAATTCAACAAACAGAATTCAAAATCATAGATTCTGAAACTAATGAAGCTCTCCCGCCTGGATCCAAGGGCATTGTAAAGGCTAGGGGGCCACAAGTGATGAAAGGTTACTATAAGGTAATATTCAACTGTTAAAAGGTTACTTGAAGAACCCAAAGCAATGGAAAAAGAATGTTTGAAGCCTGAGTTAGTACTTTAATCTTCTTTTCTAAAAAAACAAATGATAAAATCAAGAAATTTTAACCCATAGCCACAACTAATTCCAATGAGTGAAACTAAGATGCCCTAGTCGGCTGGTCCTGTGTATTAACATAACCTCGTGCCAAAAGTTATGCTTTTGGACAGAAGGCAAAACCAAGAAACTGAACTAGTCTCTGATTGTTTCAGAGTTGTCATGGTTTCAACAATGGAAAATAAAAGGCCAATAATTGGCTGTTTTTTTGCTGTGGAAAGACAATGAAAACCCTGGAAAAACAAGTTGGTTTCAACAAGTTGTTAATATTTTGCAAATAAGAAAAAGCAATTAAAGTTTTGTCAGATTAGTAGAGCTAAAACAGTGTAAGACTTCTAACTGTCAAAGAATTCCGAGCTGGACTTTAATAGGTAGCATATTACTACATGCCAATGAGTTAGTACCATCTCTGATGATGTATTTGTGTTATTGTTTTGATTAGAATCCATCGGCAACAAGGCAAGCCCTAGATGAAGATGGTTGGCTAAACACTGGTGATATAGGTTGGCTTGCTCCTCATCATTCAGCAGGGCGAAGTCGTCAATGTGGAGGTGTTTTAGTTCTCGAAGGACGTGCCAAGGACACTATTGTTCTTTCTACTGGTATGCTCGAACTTTGAAGCCTATTTTTAACTCATATAACCCTGCAATTGCAGTCCTTCATGCAAGCAATTTTACACTAGAAATCCCTTTCTTGTTGTTTGAATGTTGTCATTTAGGTCCTTTATGGGTTAGTTAGTTCAGTTATAATATTGAAACATTCACTAGTTAACTATACTTGGGTGCCATGCTCATACTCTGTTACTGCTTCAGTGCTTCTAATTTGATTAGGGAACTATAAATCTGTTTAGAATTGGATTGGAAGTTTACTAAGATTAACACTATTGCCATGCAATCCTTCTTTGAAAATTATTGATTTGTATAAATTCTGTTCAACAATCAATCACCATATTTTCCCCTTCCTATAGGCTATATTAACTAAATATGATTTCTTTGGATAAAATAGGTGAAAATGTTGAACCTTTAGAGATTGAAGAAGCTGCAATGAGAAGTAGTCTAATCCAACAAATTGTTGTTATTGGCCAGGCAAGTTCGATATCTTTCTTTCCATGAATGTTACTTGTAGCTTTTGCCTGTAGTTTCTTATATAAGGAACACGTTATTGACTTGATGCAAAACATTTCACTGTTGATTGACATCTTGCATCCAGGATCAACGACGCCTTGCAGCTATCATTTTCCCAAACAAAGATGAGGTACTCCGGGCAGCAAAAGATTCATCTATTGTAGATGCAGATGCCTCCGATATTGGCAAGGACAAAATGGCAAGGCTACTTTATGAAGAATTGAGAAAGTGGTAATACTTCCAAATTCAGCTACTCCTTTTAGGGAGAGATAGAATTAAGTTGGTTTTTTGAGAAAATATGGATCAAAAGTTAGTAGGATAATGTGCTATGAACCCTGCAGAGACATATATTCCACCATTAATGATGCAACCTGCTCTAAGAAAGCATTTTAGGCTTCAGACCTGCTTACATATTGCCTTCTTGTTTGTTTTCATATCAGTATTCCTTGTTACAGAAGTTAACAATCTATGTCATGCCATATTTCAATGGGGTTTGATTCGAAGGCCGTTGTCTGACCTGAATCTCTCTTTCATGCAGGACCTCCGAGTGTTCATTTCAAGTCGGACCGATCCTTATCATCGATGAGCCTTTTACGGTAAGATCCTTTCCTTTTCATGGTGGCAGAGCTTGATCAACTATATACTCTGCATATTTGATGTTAGAGTTAAGTATATACCCATTTTGTTTGCAGATTGATAGTGGCTTAATGACTCCAACCATGAAAATCCGAAGAGACAAAGTTGTAGATAAATACAAGAAGGAAATAGCAAATCTTTACAAGTGAAATTCCCTATGACAAATATGATTATCACTGCTACCGTATACTTAATAGACTGCAATATGCAATTCTTCTGTAAGTTATTCCAACAATTTTGTATCTTAAAGAAATGTATATACATCATAATCTTTTCAAGGAATCACCCATTTTATGACTCAAGACTTAAAATTTGCAAATGTTTAGTGTAAAATTGATCCAGAACTCACCTCAAAAAAAAAAAAATCCAAAACTCAGTGCTGTCTAGTCTTTCATTGTGGGATTGGAGGGATAGGTGTCTAGAATTATGAATCACCTAAGAAAGGGCCAGCTTTTAAAAAACTTGGACCAGATTCAAACACTAGTTAAGTCCTACAGGCTACAGCAAAAGTGTTTAATGCCATTTTGGCCTATAAAAGATGACTGTCAGTGTCAGTTAGGGGCCAGATCAAAACATTAACCCATTTGCCAGAAATTTCTCTCCATAAACTCCATAAGAAATGGAGTTACAAAGTGGAGTATCTCCATAAAAAATGCCTTAAGCAGAAGAAATAGATGTGTCATATCGAAGATTCCACCTTGACAAGGGTGAGTACACAAAAATTCGATTCCCCAAAACGCATCTGTATGAGGGGTTTTAACTTTTTACAATCAGGAAGTAAAAGAGATGTCTTGAACCAATAAGACATGAGATTTCTTAATTGTTCCCAAAAAAAAAAAAAATTAAGGCAATGAACCACTTTACCTTTAAAATAACCAGCCTAAAATAGATCCAAATTTATTGCTCTAGTAGGTGGCTGATCTCAACTGCTACTTACCCTTGGTTCCAAGTTGTATATTAAGTCTTGGAGGAGGACCACAATGTCTAGGACTTTTTAATGTTTGTTTTTGTGAATTACTAAATACCATCCCCTTTTACTAGCTACCGCCCCCCTCTTGGACTATTTTGTCCTTTGCTTTATTTTCCATCAAACTTTAAACTTTTCAATTCTCTCAACCTTCAAACTTTCAAAACTCAATCATTCAAAATAATTCAAGTAAAACAACATCAAAACGCATGAACAAAGATTTTTCGGATTGAAAGTATTGTTTTTTTAAAAAAAAAAGCTAAAAACACAAATATCTATTTATCATTAATCAAATATTAAAGATCTCTTGCTAATAATTAACATAATCCATACCCATTTAAATTAAATGAATTGTT
>AWWV01015692.1:0-25887 GCA_001974805.1 Corchorus capsularis | reverse complement strand
TTTCAATCCGAAAATTCTTTTACCCATACCGGATGTCGCTACTCCATGAATTTTGATGTTTTTTTTATGAATGATTGAGATTTGAAAGTTTGAAAGTTGAGAGAATTTGAGAGAATTGAAAATTTTGAAGTTTGAAGGAAAAGACAAAATTGTCCAAAGGGGGGCGGTACCTAGTAAAAAGGGGACGATATTTAGTAATCCCCTTATTTTTACATTTTAGGCATCCAAATTACAAAAGCAAAAGAATTAATGCCATTTTGACTGACTTTTAAATGATTGTTACCGTTGGCCTGAAATTTCTCTCCATAAAAGCGCCCTTTATATTAAAGGGAAAATTCTCCTTAGGTGTATTTGAACTCATTATAATCAATGATTGGTGGTATATGATAAAAAAATCAATATATGGTGTAATGGTTGTTTCCATCACTTATAAGTGTATTCACTATTTCTTTTGTAAAGACCAAACTGCCATTATCTGATTGGGCGTTAGGGGATATAACCCTTCGGGAAGAATTTGATTTTTTACTCCCCTCAATCTTCTCTTCCCATAACCAAATACCAAGTATGAAAGTATGAAAAAAAATTCAAAACGTCCTAATATCCCTCTTGACCAAAAGAAAAAAAAAAATGAGAGAGAAAATCCTTGCTCGTAGAAACTAGAAACACATCTTTTTTTTTCTTTTTTTTTCTTTGGTCTCTTATTCTTTGCTCTCAACTAGTAACCACCCCCTCCTACTTTTTTTTTCTTCTATATGCAATTTTGCTTGTTGTAATTGCTGCTTACACTTCACTTGCCTGGAATGCGAGGAAATGTGGGATAAGGCAAACCCATATAACTTTGGGATTTGAATTACGAAACTTTTTGGAAGAATCTTATGATTTAGAGAAGAAAACAGATTTAAAAAAAAAGGAATTAAAAGGAGTTTTGGTATTTGTTTTGTTCACGAGAGAGGATAACTCCAACCACTTTGAACCCATAAAATTAATTAGAGGTGGAGGCCAGCGGCAACAATTAAACATGGGAATTTTTATTTTTTATTTTTGGCAAAAAAATTCATCGAAATCTGGATGACCATCTCAAGGAAGAAGACAACAAAAATAGAAAAGAGGTTGACCCAGGGGTGTTTTTGTCTATTAAATAGAATTTTCATTACACTTAAAACAGACACCATTACACCAAATTGGGATCAATACACCAAACAGTTATTATTATTTTTCATGCCACCATCAATTGATTATTTTATATTCTAATACACTCAACTGGAATTTTCCCTATATTAAACTATCTTCATTTACAAGGAGGGAAGAGCAGAAGAAACAGATGCTATGCGAAGAAAACGTCATAAGCAACAATCTTAGAAACTTTTCTTATTTTAGAAATTGTATTTATTTATTCAGAAACGAATCAGTAATAAGCAAATCTATTTAGAAATATTTAGGAACATAGTAGGTCAACATCAATGACAATAGCAACAAATCTTTCTAGTATTTATTAAAAAAATAAAAAAATACTAGAAACAGTTTGTGTGCAACAGATGTCATCCCATGATATCTACTTTCAACTTTCAACTGTGACTTTGGGTTCGGTCGGGCATCTTTCACTCTTAGACAATTTCACTTAATTCTTTGCCTTCTTCTTCTTCTCTTTTCTCTCTCTTTCTCATTTGTACGTTTTTTTTTCTTTTTAAATGTTAAAATGTTGGGAACTTCGATGAACCCCATAAAAACAGTTTCATCTTCTTCTTCTTGTTGTGAGAAGAGAATGGCAACCATGTTGTCCTTAGCATCTTCCTTCGATTATTGTAACAGCTCTGTTCAGTTTCTTTTCTCTCGTTCTAAATTGCATTGCTCCAAAACTTTGGTTACAAAGCGCCCTGGAGTCAGGTTCAGGTTCTCCCCAGGATCTAAATTTCGAGTTTTCTGTGAATCCAAGGTGATCTTCAACTACCCTTTTTTGTATAATTCTTTGATCTTTTACTGAATTGTTATTTGATCATACCTTACGATTAAATTAATATGGGTTTTTTCTTAGAATTATGAAAAAAAAAGGTTTCTGGTGTCTTCAGTTGCTGCAAGTTGCCTGCTTGTTTTTTAATTTGTTCTGTTTTTCAGTTTTCTAAAGTTTATGTATGTTAGATGTGGAAATTGACTTTGAATGGACTTAAAATGGGAGAATTTGCAATTGCTTACTTCTGGAAAGTAGAATAGTCCAAAGTTGAGAATTGTTATGAATCATTTAATGCATGCTTGGGGATTTAATTTACATGACAAAGTCTATTATGTGGGTCTGAATTTATTTATTTTTTGGTATTATTAAGACATTGTCAACATATTACTCGCTCTTACCAACTCATTATCAGTAGACAAGCAAGACTTCCTTTTTCTGGTTTCATTTCTCTTCTTCTTTTTTGTGATACTATTTATTGGTTTCTTTTTGTTATAGGTCTTTGAGCTTCTAAAAATGTTGTTAAATTAAGTAAAGCTACTAATATTGTAAAGAACATACCTAATTTAATTTGATTAAAATCAGTACATGAAACTAATTCTAGCATGTGTTTGTATAAGACTATTAAGGAAAAATATACTATGTATGGTTGGTGACTTGGTATAGTTTTTAACACCAGCAGGTTTAGGGGGTGGCCAGTGGCATTTTTTAATTAGGCTGTAACTAAAGAATATGAACTTGCTTGTGAAGTTTAAGAATGTTGGCTTACAGAATGATAATCCATAAGTAAAATCACATGTTTCAGTTGAAATTTTATTTCTGATTTCTGGTTTTTTATGGTTTTTTTTCCTGATTTTTTTCTCTTAATTTGCATTGAAGTCTACAGTTTCCTCTTAAGTGAAAAGAAAGCACCAAAAGTTAACACCAGATAGTATCTTAGGATTCACATGCTTTGCAGTCTAAGTTTTTGTTTAAATTAAGTTTTTATGTTTCTTGTAAGTTACCTCATTGATAATTCCAAATTCAAAGTTCATAGGAGCATTACCTGCAGCCTAGTGTAGAAGGTTTAACCCTGTTTTCATTTCTATCTCCACACCATTTGAACCATGCAATTGCATTGAGTAGGCCTCAATTCATTACTGTCAATAGGCCTCCTCCTTGGTGGTTCTATCTGCCTTAACTTATACCTTGAACTCTTGAAGCTTCAATTCTTAAAATTTTATATAGATCCCTGTCCTTTACTCTCATAGTTAGCCGGAGCTTCCTGGTGTTATTGCAAATACTGGTGTTAAATTCATTTTCTCCCAGCTTTTAAATTTCTTCTTCTTTCAAAACCTGTTGCTCTTTTATACTTTTTCCTCAGGCCAAAGGAAGTCCTTGGAATCTTACCATCTATCTTTGATTCTTTCTTCTGTCGTAGACACAGGAATTGCAAATAAGAAGGTGCTCACCTTTACTAGAAAAGGCATCTCTGTCAAGCAATGGTGCGCTGGTCTCTGATGAGTGGAAGGCAGTCCCTGATATTTGGAGGTCTTCAGCAGAAAAGTATGGTGACCGAGTAGCAGTGGTGGATCCATATCATGATCCACCTTCCACCATGACTTATAAACAGGTAAATTTATTCCCATAACTTACCACAAAGCTAATGAATGTACACATCAAATAGAAAAATAGAAATCAATTGCAATACCCATACTTATTTCTTTCATGATTTATTTTATAGTATTTATCTTAAGCTATACTAATAGTTTTTTTCTTTGGCCAGAAAATCTATACTAATAGTTCATGCAATGTTGTTTTGCAGTTTCCTATTTGTTGCTTCCAGCTTTTAGGCAAAACAAGTTATTGTACCTTTGACTTTTTCATTGTTGCAGCTTGAGCAGGAAATTTTGGACTTTGCTGAAGGTTTAAGAGTTATTGGAGTAAAGCCAGAAGAGAAGATTGCACTTTTTGCTGATAATTCAAGCCGGTGGCTTACTGCAGATCAAGGTGAGAATCATTTGTATTTTGCATTAACTTGCTTGCTTAAGTTCAGTAGCTTAAAGATATGGTTCCTGGGTTCATATATTCAATTGAATCATTTGATTGCTAGTTTAGATTATATTTATGATCTTGTTAAGGAGGTTTTATGTTTCTGCCTTCCTTTTGTATGACTTTGGCTTTATATGGATTCCTTCATTTCCTTTTGAATCGAAAGCACTTGAATCTGTCTTCTGTAGAACTGGTAAAGGATGAAGATAGTATATTCTATCGAAACAAGTGAGACTGGATTCGTACAGAGATTAACAGAAAAGTTGGTTGTATCACATCAAGAGCCTAAAACATTTGAAATTTGACTTCCAAACAGTAGTTCTTCACAACTTTTAAAGCTGATGCAGCCATGTACCACATGCAATTTTCCTGGCATGCTTGTTTCCTTCTGAAAACTATGTATGTTGTTTTTGTCCTAAGTAAATTGTTTTTTCAAAAAAAAAAAAAAATTAATTTTGCATACTTGAGTTTGTAACCATCAGAGTTCTTTTTTTTTGGTTATAATCTCATTTGTCTGTGTGGGAGGTAAAAAAAATATCCCTGCACCTCCAGACAGAAGAGTTGTTCCTCTGTAGTCATGTAACTTTCATGTTTCTCTGTGAAAGTGTAGAATTATATTCATTAAAGTCTTTAAATTGATATATAGATGTGTATTATGTGCAGAAACTCTTTTATCTTCCCCAGTTACATTTTTAGTAGTTAGATTTTTCAAATTTGAAAATGATATCTGTGGATTATTTTGCCAAGGTATAATGGCAATGGGAGCAATAAATGTTGTCAGAGGGTCAAGATCAGCTGTGGAAGAGCTTTTACAAATATACAATCACTCAGAAAGGTTTGGGGAAACATGATCCTGTTTTGAGTAAACTTTTCTAGTATTGTTATCTGGAGCAAGCTATGTCTAAAAGCATGTCTTTTGCTTAAAATAGGATGGATCTGTAGATTTCAAATCATTGTCAACCTGCATATACTGATATCTAATATTATTGTTAATTGAGCGCCAATCTGTTTTGTTTACATATGTATGCACATTTCCTTGAGCCATTCCTTTTATTGGATTCACCCATTCATTGGGAACTGATTAATTTTATTGATTCATAGTATTTGTTCTTGTTAATTTGATGTTTTAAATTCATCTTCATTAATCACGAGAAAACACATTTCATTATGTGAAGTTAGAAATGCATCTTTGGGTTTCGTTTTCTGGACAACTTTTCCTTCATTATGAATGGTGTTACAAAACTTATTTATTTAATGTTATTGCTATTACGGCAGTGTTGGGCTTGTTGTCGACAATCCTGAATTTTTCAATCGTCTAGCTGGAAGATTTTGTTCCACGGCAACAATGAAAGTTGTTGTTCTACTTTGGGGTGAGAAATCATGCCTGGCCAGTGGTGAAACACAGAATGTGCCTATATTCACTTATAAGGAGATCATGGAGTTAGGAAGAGGAAGCCGTGTTGCTCTTACTGATTCTCATGATGCAAGTAGGTTGATTATCTGTGTTCAATATTTGGACCATATACTTTACCTTTTCAGTTTGTTGTCCTTGAGTTTATTCTCTAATAAAGTATTTTCAAATTTCAAATGCTCTTCTGTGTTGTTTTAAAATTTGGTTGCTAAAAGTTTAAATTGAACTAAAACTGGGATCTTTTCTAGAATGGAGTTTTGGAATCAAGAGTTTATTGCGACTTTCTTCTAGAATTGTTGGTTTGTATTCTCATAAAGGGGGAAAAAAAAGGAAAGAATTGTTAGTGCGTAAATGGGAAATGTACACTATTAATTACATCTTATAACCTTATCTGTCTGTAAAATTCCCATTTACTTGATAGCATTGCTGCAGTTGGCTAACTAATATGATCTCAGGGCAAGGTTACACATATGAAGCCATTAGCTCAGATGATGTTGCAACCCTTGTGTATACAAGTGGAACCACTGGCAATCCAAAAGGTGTTATGCTTACACATAAGAATTTATTACACCAGGTAACTGCTTAGTACTGATTACAAAGTTTTAATTGATTTCTGAGGAGTTTCTATCTCATCTAAAATAATACTATGTTATAGTTTGATAAATTAGTATATAATGCAGCAAAATGGTTTATAACAATGTAACTTTCTTTTATCGGTGAAAGCAACTTCCTGCTTAATTAATCTTCTCTATGATATTATTTTTGTCTAAATTATTTTCAGATAAGAAATTTGTGGGATATTGTACCTGCTATTCCTGGGGATAGATTTCTCAGCATGCTTCCTTCTTGGCACGCATATGAGCGAGCTTGTGAGTATTTTATATTTACCTATGGAATCGAGCAAGTATATACAACCGTGAGAAATTTGAAGGTATTATTTATGGGTTGTGTATGATTATAAGGTTTGCTTCATAAACATGAAAGTTTTCGAAAAGAAAATTTTTAAATAGTTTTACGTATCCACTGCCCTGTTCTACTTGGTACATATGACAATTCTCTGCATGGCATTATTATTAGGTTACAGTTATTACTTATTGACATTTTGATTACATACTTTGGCTTTGCTTATAGGATGATTTGAGACATTATCAGCCCCAATACCTGATTTCTGTACCCTTAGTGTATGAGACACTCTATAGGTATGTCCTTTATTCAGGATTTCTTACTGTTATCCTATTTTTTGCTATAATTTCATGTGTTTTATCAGTTTTCAGTCTTTGCAATATTTTTTGCTGAGTATGTAAACTATAGATTGGTATGATAATCTTTTGAAAATAAATTGTGCTGTGGTATTTCAAAATTATGAGATCAATCACAAATTTCCTTACTTGGCAATCTGATGAAGTAAACTCTTATTTAGAAGCATCTTGAATTTTAGATTGTACTTGGAATCTTTTGTACATATTATTGTGGCATTGAGAAAATAAGCTCTCAAGATTTAGATGATAATTATAGCATCATGAAGAGGCTCCAATTCAACTTCTTTGTGTCAGAAAACTACTTGCTTCTATTGCATCCTTTAATATATTTCATTACCTTGTAGTGGGATTCAAAAGCAGTTTAATTCAAGCTCCACTGTTCGTAAATTTATAGCACTTACTTTCATAAGGGTGAGCATGGCATACATGGAGTTGAAGAGAATTTATGAGGTGTGATACTGAGCAAGTCTTGTGCAGCTTTACAAGTTTTATGAATCTATTTGAGTTGTGCAGGTTCCTTGTTTATGCTTTATGTTCTTCTAGTATTGACTCTCAGTCATAAAAATTCATTTTGTAAAGCCCTAAACTAAAAGAAGAGATAAGTGGGAAATAGATGCCATATTTATTTGGTACCATTGTTATTTTTAGATTAAATGTCAAATTCTAATATTCAACTAGGACCACTTTAATTTCAATCCCTTTGGTTCCCACTCTGGAAAGAAGTGTAGAGGATTATATAAGCCCTTCTTTTCTAATAAATTCATTATTTAACATTTTTTGTAAAATATTAATTTCCCTAAGTGTATGATCAGTGGTAATTAATTTCTGTTTATGTTGTCAATTGATTGACTATTCATCTCAAGTCCTAAAATAAAAGATTTGTGTCAGCATGTGATGGCTTGTCCAGTAGCCTATGGCATCGACCAAACTGACTAAAGAAAATCAATACTCATCCCTCTTCCAGTGAAAGTGACATGTAATGAATTTAACTGCCCACATGTATAGTTCTTCTCAATGTTTTGTTCTGCTCCAAACTATAACACTGCTAATTAGATGTGCTTTCAGATTCAAATCTTAGTTGAGTTGTATGGGCATATTAAAAGAGTTTTCCATTAACTACTTGTTTCCACCCTTTTTTTTTTTTTGCTTTTATTTGATTAACAGGGACTATCTCTAACAAGGGAACAGAAGCAACCTTCATATGTTGTATCCATGTTAGACTGGTTATGGGCAAGAATTCTTGCTGCAATATTGTGGCCATTGCATGTGTTAGCAAAGAAGCTTGTCTATGAAAAAATTTACTCTGCTATCGGAATATCAAAGGTTTGATCTAATTGCTATAGAATCTTGCTATTGGTGTTTTCTTCTCTCAAGCTATTCAGTTTATAAAGCAATAAGAATATGTATGTATTGTACCAAAAAATAAAATAAGGAAAAATAAAAGAAAGGGGAACCTATACTGTTGTTTTTTCTTTTGTGCAAACTTCCTGGTTGCTGCGGCCCCTCTTATTTGGTTTGGTTGTGTTGATCATCTCTTGTAGATTTGGTCTTCATTTTATTAATTAGTTTATAAATTATCCTCCAGGCTGGCATCAGTGGGGGCGGGAGTTTGCCTATGCATATTGACAAGTTTTATGAGGTTAGATGCTAATATGTTCTTAGGTTGCTAATCAAAAAGGTTAATATTCATTATCTCTTACCCGTTTGGAGTTGCACGTATTCAGGCAATTGGTGTGACAGTGCAGAATGGTTATGGTTTAACAGAATCATCCCCTGTCATTGCTGCTCGACGACCTAACTGTAATGTAAGACAACGTTTTTTGGTATAATTTTTAATGGATACTGCTCTATTTCTTCAATGCAACCTGTGATAGTGCATGTGATGCCTCATAAGCAATGTGAAGAAATTCCTCATAATTAAAAGTTGCTTTTTGGCACTTCTACTTTGTTACATCCAAGGCATCATAAAAAAAAATTGCTTTGAGGTCAATACAGCAAGTAAATCACCCTTTTGTGCAGGTACTTTATTTTTCTTTTTTCTTGATTGTGTCTTATTGATCAAAGGAAGATAATCTATGTAGGTGCTTCTGGTTTTGAAGTCTTTGTTGAGTTTTTTGGGCCTTTTGACCATAAACTTTTCCAACTGTTATATTTTACCATCTTTCCTTCTTTTAGGTTGTCTTCATGTCATAGTAGTCTTATTCATCACTATTCTTCTTTTATAGGAAGAATGTTCTATCATATGACAATCTTTCAGATTTGACTTTTGAAGGTTCTTGGTTCAGTTGGGCATCCAATTCAACACACAGAATTCAAAATCGTAGATTCTGAAACCAATGAAGTTCTGCCTCCTGGCTCCAAGGGCATTGTAATGGCTAGGGGGCCACAAGTGATGAAAGGTTACTATAAGGTATTGCAAAAGGTTACTAGAATAAGCAAACCTATGAAAGCATAGTGTTTGTGGAGTGTGGACAGTGTTTTAAAAGCTTCATAATTATGCATTTTTAAGAACATGAGCCTAGTACCCAAAAAAAAAAACATGAGCCTGAGTAAGTAGTGTTTTTATATAAAGAAAAGGAAAGATAAAATCTAGATATATTAGGCATTACTGAGAAGTGCTAAAATACAATTGAAACAAAGATGTAATAAGGTTGCTCATAAGTTATAGTATATCCTTGGTTTCATAAGTTATGCTTTTGGCAGAAGGAGAATTTCCACAATTGTGAGTCTTAAAGTGGCAGGCATTAATTTTTTTTTATTATTTTTATCCTGGGTAAATATAGACTTCTAGACATTTGATATGGTTGGGTTTTAGAATGAATATACGATTATAAGGGTTTAATAAAGACTCGATTGCATGGTAACTCCCACAGACTTGAGTCCATTGGATCATCACTCATTAATTCAAGATTGTTAAGGATTCAGTTCCTTTAATTTAAAGGCCAATAAATTTGCTGTTTTTTGTTGTGTAGAAAATAGAAAACCTGAATGGAGCTAAGTTCCTATAACACATATAATTTATATTATGCATACAACAAGCAGCAATATTTTTTTCTTAATTCAACTTTTATTGTTTATAAGTATCATATGACTTATTGTGGCATCTCAGATGTTTTATTGATTACTGTTTGGATTAGAATCCAATGGCTACAAAGCAAGCCATAGATGAAGATGGTTGGCTAAACACTGGTGATATAGGTTGGATCGCTCCTCACCATTCTGTAGGGCGAAGTCGTCGATGTGGAGGCGTAATAGTTCTTGAAGGACGTGCCAAGGACACTATTGTTCTTTCTACCGGTATATACTTAAAAGCCTAACTCTAACTCATACAACCCTGCAAGTGCAATCCTTCTAGCAAGCCATTTCAACATTGTCATCTTTTTGTGGTTCTTATTGTTGATATGGAACCTAAATGCATATTCCTTTCATGTTAGTTCAGTTATAGTATTGATTGTCATCACTAGTGGGAGTTTATTGAGCTGAAGTGAACTGTATTGGTGCAATCTTATGTTGAAGTTTCTTTTTTTTTCTTAACTTCCACTAAACATTCATTCACCAGACTCTCCTTTATAAACTAAAATGATTTATTTGGAAAAAATAGGTGAAAATGTTGAACCTTTAGAGATTGAAGAAGCTGCCATGAGGAGTAGTCTTATTCACCAGATTGTTGTCATTGGCCAGGCAAGTTAGACGCTTTTCTTTCTACCAAGTTCCTTGTGGCTTTTGCACATACTTCCTTCATTCAGGTCAATACATGGTCATTTTCATCTTTTTACTTGATGTTATGTTTGATTATATATTGTATCCAGGATCAACGACGCCTTGCAGCTATCATTGTCCCAAACAAAGATGAGGTACTTCAGGCAGCAAAAAATTCATCTATTGTCGATGCAGATGCCTCTGATGTTGGCAAGGACATAATTACAAGACTGCTATATGAAGAATTGAGGAAGTGGTAATAGTTCCTAAAATTGTTTCAATTATTTTGTTGGATTTGGTGTGTTATGAAACCCTGCTGAGATAATAATACAACTTGCCCTGAGCAAATTTTTAGGCTTCAAATCTGCTTGCAAGTTCCATAACTCTCTCTATAAAATTTCTTATTGCTAGAAACTTAACAATCCATCTGATACAATATTTCAATGGGATATAAGTTTCTGCTGTTGTCTGATTCTCTTTCACACAGGACCTCCGAATGTTCATTTCAAATTGGGCCGATCCTCGTTGTGGATGAACCTTTTACAGTAAGACTTTCTTGCTTGCAATGCTCAAATAGCAACTCTGCATATTTGATGTTGGACTAAGTATACAATTTTTATTGCAGATTGATAGTGGGTTAATGACCCCAACCATGAAAATCCGAAGAGACCGAGTTGTAGATCAGTTCAAGGAGGAAATAGCTAATCTTTACAAGTGAATTTACTAGGACAAATATAATGATGATGATTACTGTATACTTGCAATTACCCTGCTTATATGTAAGTAAACCCAATATAGTATCTTAATGAAAATAAATTATTTGGAGTTCTGATAAATATAAATCTACAAAACCAAAAAGGGTAACAATAATATCAATATCACAATCACAGGAGAAACTTTTTATATAGGAGTTTTTTAGCAGAGAGGGAATGGGTTTATATATATACTAGTAAAGGTACGTGCGTTTGTTAATAATTTATAAAACATATAAGAAATATTAAAATAATATAAATATAATAAATGACATATTATAAATTCTAATTTGTAATATATATAAGATGAATAATTAATTTTTATAAATCATATATATTATAATAAATCCAAATTCAAATGAAATTATAAGTATATAATAAATAATACTTATATAGTCTATGAAAACAAAAACACATTCTAATATTTCTCTACTGTAATATTGTTTTTAAGTTCAACAAAGTTTGTCTCTGTCATCAAGTGGGACTAATTTGGCTTCTTTCTGATAGCTTTTCTGTTTGATTTTCCAAGTATTTTAGATATATAATATAATTAAGTGTTGCCAATAAGTATATTTCTTTGTAAAATTTTGAAATTGGTTCTTTCTATTTTGGGTTAACTTAATTACGATTTGAGAACTTTTTTTCTTTTTAGCCCATTTACTCAATAGTGATGACATTAACAAAAAAATTTCTTATTTAAAAGGTATAATAATTTTTCTTATTTAAAGTTACCAATAAGAAATATAGGTCATAAAAAATGTTATAATATCATCGACAATTGGGTTGAACTTTTTAGGGTCCAATATTTTTATTTTTATTATTGTTTTAAAACTATACAAACTCTTATATTTATTCAGTTTAATGTAACTTTTAAAAAATTTATAAAGGTATTTGGAATTTTTAAAAACCAAATTGGCTTTATAAATTAAAATCAAATGAATTTATTTTTAACAAAGAGTTTTATGATCAATAACAAACTAATAATAAATTTCATAGAAAAATTCAATTGTGACATCATGTTTATAAAACCAAAAGTATATAATAAAAAACGTTAAATTAACCTATTCAAAACATTAGATATATGTGGTATTGTAAAATATTCGAATCTGAAAAAATCATTGACTTAATTAGTAAAAATAATGCTATGGAGATTACAAAAAGGTTAAACTCCTATCGACATTATATCCTCATGACTCTTGTGATAACTTTCTTTTAGAATAAATGTTATCAATCTTGTAATCTTAATATACTACTCCCTCCGTTCCTTTTTATAAGTCATAAAAAGTCAAACATATTTTAACTTTACTAATTTTTTAAAAAATAATAAAATCAAAACAATTTTTTAAAACAATACTTGTAAACTTTGATTTATAAACTTTCTAATACATATTGTTTTTTTAATTTTAAATGTTTTTGCTATAAATAATGGTTAAAGTTGGATTATGTTTGAGTAAATTGTGACTTATAAATAGACACAGAGGGAGTAATAAAGTTATAATATTTATCAAATTAGTTATAATATGTTCTACAAACTTAGTAACCTTTCATCCTACCTAATTTTAGTAACTTTTTCTAAAAAATGAAAGTTACAAATTTTCTTACTTAAACGTAACTAAAAAAATTATGATGTTATAAAATAGATATAATGCTAACATCATATCATAGCAAATGTGTTTATCTAAGGTTATGAAAAATCAAAATTTTAAAAAATTACAAAAGAAAAATGTAGTTTTGGCAAGATTGAATTAGTTTACAATTAGTTAATCTAAAATACAGATAAACAAAATTTTTTTTAAAAAAATCTATATCACATGTGTAGCATGTGTTAAACTATACATTTTTGAATTAAATAATTTGAAAAGTATAACATGTTGCATTTCTATGGTGCAAAAATAGTTTGATATCCTAATATATATAGTTTGTGGGGTAATCTAACAGAAGTAGAAGGAAGATGCTAAAAAAAAAAAGAAGTAAAAGGTAAAACAATTGAAAGTTTAAATACATATTTTCCAATGTTGATTGTTGTTTTATTAGATTTTTTTATTAGATGAAGATAATATTTTTTATGTTATATTATAAATTATTATGCGATTTATTATATTTATTTATTTATTATGATTTATGATTACAAATTTTTTTTACCAGAATGATTACAAATTAATATGTGATTTATTATATTTATTTATTTGTTTTTATGATTTATGAACTATTAACACACCTGCAACGCACGTGCATTAACTAGTAACCTTTCATTCTACCTAATTTTAGTAACTTTTTCTAAATAATGAAAGTTAAAAATTTTCTTACTTAAATGTAACTAAAAAAGTTATGATGTTATAAAATAGATATAATGCTAACATCATATCATAGCAAATGGGTTTATCTAAGGTTGCTGAAAACAAAAAGTATGATGTTATATCAACAAATTCAACAACCATACATCTTTAGCAATTTTAATATCTTTTCATATCAATAATCAAGAATTCTAATTTTCTTATCTAAGGTTAGTAAAAAAAAACCTTATAGGTTATTAAAAAGGCTATGATACTATCAACAAAAATTAAGTAATTATAAATCCGTTGTAACTTTTTTTTTGAAAGAAAAATACTGTAATTTTCATTTATATAAATAAAATTACAAAATAGTAACTAGAAATTACAATAGGTTGAAAAAAGTATTCATCTCTCGCGTTTAGATCTTGATCTCGATTCACAACCCGAGACATCTTGATGATTTGGGGCCTCAAACCTTCTTCATAAGTCTCTAGCACGTGCGACACCTCTTCGCTCTCATTTCTGTGTAATTTAATCAACAGAAAACTTTCAAAAGCGACACAAAGGTGAGTGATTCGAGAACTCCCTTGATTAACCCGCAGATCATAAAGTAAAATCATATCAAAACTAAGACGAAACTGTCTTCAATCTATGTAAACTCGGAGACACACTAAGTGTGACTAACTGACTGACTCAAACTCAACAAACTGACTCAAAAAGCTCAACTAACCCAACAGATCTATAGATCTGGGGAGATTATTCTAAACAAAGGAAAAAAAAAACAATAAAATCAACCTCCTCCTCCCCTTGAATGCTCAAGAGGAGGAGTATACAAAAAACTTGGAAAAAAACTAAGAACTTGAGAGAGAAAAAAAATAAGTCGTTAAACTTTGATTTACATTCAATTGGATAAATCCGTTGTAACTTAAGTGGCTTTTCCTTAATAATTAAGGTTACTAATTCTCTTATCTAAAGTTACTAAAAATGATGCAGTGATTATTCTAAAAAGTATATAATTATCCTTTTTTTGCCAAAAAAGTATATTATTATATGCTAACTCAATAATCTTACATTTAGTTACCATTTTTTTTATCTAAGTTTACTTAAAAGGTTATAAGACATTATGAAAAATGTATTTTATACTATCAAGAAATAAGTTACCTTACAACCTTAATAAGTTTAGTAACTTTTTATCAATAATGACCAATTTAATATTTAAATTTACTAAAAAAGCTACTAAAATTGTTGTGATACTATCAATAAAATTAGCAACTTTACATTCTTAGTAATTTTAATGGCCATTTTTTTTTGGCCAGAAATTTTAATGGCCATTCAATATCAATAATTAAGGTTGCCAATTTTCTTATTTAGTTATGATTACTAAAAAAACAAATAGAAGTTATCAAAACAATTAAGGTTATTAATAAATTCAATAACCTTATATTTTTATTAACTTTGGTAAATTTTCTTCAATGTTGAAGGTAATCTTTTTTTTAGCTAAGGGTAGGAAAAATAAACAATAATTATAAAAATAGTCAAGGACTATCAACTCATTCAATAACCTTACATTCTTAGTAATTTTAGTTATCAAATTTCTTATTTATGTTTAATAAAAACCTTAACTATAGTATTATTAAATTCACAAAAGTTATAATGTATAATTGAAGAGATATTATAAGAAAATTTATTGAGTTTAATTTATTCATACATGGATGGATGGTTAGTTAAAATCGTTATAGATTTAGGAAATTAATTTTATTATTTTATTGTACATGTATATGGAGTAGGATATTCTTTGTTCTGTTGATCTTTCACGAAAATTTTACACAATTGTTATTGTTGTCATTCTAATCTCATAACCTTACGCCAGCTCTTAATTCTACGTCATATCAATCTTTGAATGCTCCCTTGATGAAAAGAGCAATTATAATACTTCACAAACTAACATGTATAAAAGGGAAAATTGATAAAATAGGGAAGAGTAAATTGTACAAATAATCTAGGTATATCAGTGAATAAATATTGATTCTTTTTCTTTTCTTTTTTTACATCAAGATAATAAATTAAGGGTGATTATATGATACACCGGCGGTGTAAATTTTGGACTCCACAAGCGGGTTGTGGAGTTGACACATGTCTATTTTTTGAATTATTTAAGTTTTAAATATTTCAATCTAGTCCCTAAGGGACACATGTCACCCTTCAGGACCCGCTTGTGTAGTCTGCTAAACTCCACCGCCGGTGTATCATATATAAACCCATAAATTAATTCTTGATTAAAAAAAATAGCGAGGCAAGTTCATTTGCTAAGGGAGGAGTTGATAGATCTGGTCCTTTTGTTCAAGTTTTCATTTAGTTTTCTTTGTATTTGTTGTAAACTCCTCTTATTTTTATTTATTCAATAAACTTCCTTCTTTTCAAAAAAAAAAAAAATTGTTATAGTGTTATCTACAGTAACCTTATATCCTTACTTTTTAGTCACCAATATTTTTATCTAAGATTTTTAAAAAGGCTATAAAGGTTATAAAAAAGGCATGATGCTATCAACATATTCAAGTACTTTATATATCTAGCAATATTAATAACTTTTATCTTATATTACTAATTAATGTTACCAATTTTCTTATATTATTTATTACAAAACATATTTTAAATAAAATATCAAAAATCCATCGGTAAATTTTGCAACCTTACATTCTTGGTAATTTTAGTAGGTTTTCATCAATAATAATGAAAGTTAAAAATTTTCTTATCTAAAGTTAGTCAAAAAGTTTTAAAGGTTATTAAAAATGTGATAATGCTATTAACAAATCAAGTAAACTTAAATTTTTAGTGACTTAAGTGACCTTCATGAATAATGAAGTTTACCAACTCTTTAATCTAAACTTACTAAAAAAAGTTGCAATGGTTATCTATAAATATATTATTTACCAACTAATTTAAGAACCTTACATTGGCAAGTTGAAACAAAAATTAAAATTGATATTTCACTATTACTCTACCAAATTAATGAATAATCAAATGTGATCTAAAATAACATAGAATAAAAGTAATGAATGGATGATCTAATATTAACCTTCAAATGAAAGTATAATTTTTCCAAAAACAAAAGAAATTGAATTGAAATTCTTTCTTAACCAGCCTAGCTAATTTATTAAATATTAAATTCAATTTTACTGTGAAGCAATTGCTTACAAGTCTTAACAATGTTGCTATTGCTGGAAAACAATGCTCATTCAAGATAGACTTTATCACAACTTTTTATCTACGGTTAAATTGGTAGTAGTTATGTTCAATTTTGCTTGCTCCTTTAAATTATGCCGAAAAATGAGTTAAATTGTATTTTGGGATTTCAATTATACTTGGTGACAATAATTTTAACTTTATTTTTATCTTTGATACATATGTGCATAATACTTCATCACTTCATAAATTTATATTTATGTGTGTAGAATATTTTAAGGTTAACATGAAATCTATTGAGGTTATCATCAATAAATTTATTATACGCATGTGGTATATAATAGTACAATAATTAAAGTTACCAATCTTACTATATAAGGTTATACAAAATGGTATAATTTTATCAATAGTTTCAATATCTTGCAAAAAAAAAAAGTTTCAATAACATTACATCCTTAAAAATGTTATTATAGTTCGTTTTTGTCAATAATAATTTGAGGCTATCAAACATCTATAGAGGTGTTATAATGAAAAAAATCAGTAAACTTACATGCTTAGTAAGTTTTGTAAGCTTAGTAGCTAAAAAAAAAAAAAGTTTTGTAAGCTTTCATTTAAATGAAGAAGGTTATACCAATTTTCTTATTCAAGGTTACCATTCTTATTATTCAAGTTTACTAAATAAAACTGCAATGGCTAACAAAAAGATTGAGATGCTAACTATTAGCTAATTTAATTTGTAACCCTACATTACTAATTAATTTTCTTATATAATAAGATTATTAAAAAATGTAAGGTTATCAAGAAATTAAGATGCTATCAACAAATTTAATAATGATATGAATCCTTAATAAAATTATGTACATTTCATCAATAAAGAGGCTATTGGTTTTCTTATTAAAATTTATATTAAAAAAACTATTTTGTTATCAAAGAAGTTATGATATTAGCTGCAAATTAAGTAATCTTATACCTTAGTAATTTTAGAAGCATTTTTTTTATTAATGACGGGTCAATAACCAAAAATATTATATATATATATATATATAGGTTATGAAAAAAAATGTTAGAGTGTTATAGAAAAAAAAGTTCAGCAACCTTAAATCCTTGATAAATTAGCAACTTTACATTCTTAGTAATTTTAATGGCCTTTCAATATCAATAATTAAGGTTACCAATTTTCTTATTTTGTTATGATTACTAAAAAAACAATTAGAAAGTTATTAATAAATTCAATAACCTTATATTTTTATTAACTTTGGTAAACTTTCTTCATGGTGAAGGTAACATTTTTTTTAGCTAAGGGTAGGAATAAAAAAAACTCTATAATTATAAACTTAAACAAATATATGAATATGACCCTAAAATAATATTGCTTAACATGCTTAATTTATGGGAATAAGCTAAATTGTATAGTACAACTGATTAAACTTTAAACTCTAAGAAATTTATAAATAAAACTCATAAAACTTTTTAAAGCAAATTACAGTTAAGAATATACTTAAACTATTTTAATTAATATTGCTTCGGTTTCCTGTGGCTGTGATGACTAAAGTTTTCTTCTTTTTTTTTTTTTTGACAAAGTATACCTAATTGATAATTTTTAATTTTAAATAATGGACACTCTCTTAATTGGCTAAATAAAAAAAAAGTAGAAAGACAAAGATCATAGAAAATCAAAAGTAAGTGACTTAAAACTTTTTTAAATTAAAATTTATTAGATATTCATCAACATAATTAATACCAGTTTCTCCTTTCCAATTTTTTTCAATAAAAAAAACTCCTCTATTACGATATAGATTTACATGTTAAAAGTTTTCAATGTTTTTTTTTTCACCAAAACTTTTTTTTTTTTGTAAAACCCAGAAAGAAATAAATTACATCTTAAACCCTCTAGGATAAGCAACTCCTCTGCTATCCACCTGTACTGCTTCCCTCACCTTCCACAGGCGCACCACACAAAACACATGATGCACTAGCAGCCATTCCCCAATTAAAGCGCAGACCATTCGTTACCAAACGACCACGCCAAGCAAGCCAAAGGAAAAAAATCCATCGTGAAGGGATGTTTAATTTCCACAACCAAGTCAGATAACCTGATAGATTAATACCAACCTCTTGCAGCAAATTCATATAGGCTGATGGTGTAGTAAACTTTCCATTAGCTGTACTAGCCCATACATGCGAGTCTTCCAACGCCATAACCCGCGGTAGTGGATAGCCAATAACTTGCATAGCGGTATCTAATGGTAGTTGGGCAAAAATAAGATCAGAATTCCACTGCCCATCCCCATCAATAAAATCACTTACCCGTGCTTCATTGTTCACATAAGGAGGAACCACAGCAAAACTCGTCACTATGGGTTTCTCAAGCCAAACATCTGTCCAAAAACAAACATTTGAACCCGAGTCAATGCGCCATTTCAACCCCCTAATTAGCTCCGAGAGAGCACCAAATAAGCCTCTCCACGAATAAGACCACAGGGGCTTACTCACATTAGTCTTGACAAAGCTAACAACATCATCCGGAATAGCATATTTAGATTTTAAAAGCCTTACCCAAAGACTATCCGGCTCCATTAAAAATCTCCAAGCCGTCTTTTGCAGTAGAACCCTATTATGAAACTCCATACTACGAAGGCCTAAACCCCCAAAGATTTTCGGCTTACACACCTCTTCCCAACGAACAAGATTAATTGTTCTCCTGTCTTCACTACCACCCCATAGAAAGCGGCGGTTCAAGCAATCCAACTTAGCAATAACACCTTGCGGGATCTTTGTAGTAAGCATTGAATAAGTGGGAATTGAACTAGTAACTGAGCTGACCAAAGTAGCTCGACCAGCCAAGCTTAAAAATTTACACTTCCATCCATTTAACCGATTACTCACCTTATCCACTAGTTCACGAAAAGTGCCTTTGACAACCCTTCCATGTATTAATGGCACACCAAGATACTTCCCCAAATCATCCGAGGCACTAATCCCCAGAGTCTCACTTACTTTTTGAGCATTCCGCCTAAACCTTGGGGTGGAATATAGAGCTTAAACTTATCAAGGCTAACTTTCGCACCCGAAGCATCACAGAAAGCATCCAACACTTGACGAATAACATTAGCTTGCTGCTCAGTTGCACGGCCAAAGAGAAATAAATCATCTGCAAAAAAGAGATGAGATATTGAAGGGCCTCCCCTTCCCATTACAATAGGCTTCCACGAACCATTTTGGACCTCATGTAAGATAAGATGTCCAAGTCGTTCCATACACAAGACAAACAAGTATGGAGAGATGGGATCGCCTTGACGAAGTCCCCTCCCAGGTTGAAAAAATTCAGTTTTCTCACCATTCCATAATACTGACATAGAAGCATTCTCCACGCAAAACATGATCAACTGAATCCAGCATGAAGGGAAGCCAAATGCCACCAATGTTTATCGCAAAAAAGCCCAACTAACACGATCATAAGCATTCTCCAAATCAATCTTGATGGCCATCAAACCATTCTTACTTTTGGATTTCTTAATAGTATGAATCATCTCCTGAGCAATAAAGATGTTATTAGCTGCTTGCCTACCATGAATAAAACTCGACTGAAGCGGACCAATCAAGTCACCTAGTAACGGTCTCAAACGATTCACCAGCACCTTTATAATCAACTTGTAAGCAACAGTACACAAACTGATAGGGCGAAATTGCTTTACATATTCCGGATTTCCGACATTCGGAATTAACACAATAAGTGTTTGGTTTAAATTCACATTAAAGGAACCCGTTCGAAATGCATCTTGAACTAGATCCAACAAATCTTGTCCAACTGACTCCCAACAATTCTGAAAGAACCCAGCTTGAAATCCATCAACACCAGGAGCTTTCCATGGCTTCATTTGAAAAAGAGCCGCTCGCACTTCACTTGGCGCTATATCATGAGTCAATTTACCTACATCTATTGGAGAAATAGTAGGCTGTAATAACGATTCCAATGCAACTCTCTCCCCCTCCTCGTTAGCATATAAACCCCGATAGAAATTGAGAACAAGAGTTTGGAGCGGGGCGTTTTCTGTGACCCATTTTCCATCATTATTACGTAGCATGGAAATTCTCTTCCTTCGCCGACGACAAATAGTAGATAAATGAAAGAATCTGGTATTTTTCTCCCCTTGTTGAAGCCACTGGACCCTAGAATTTTGAGCCCAAAAGGTTTCCTCCTGTTGTAAAATCTGATTATATTCTCGAAGCAAATCAGTCTCAAGCATTTGAAGTTGATGAGAATAGTGTAAAGATAAAGAGCATTGTAAGCCAGCAATACGAGCTCGTAGCTGCTTTTTACGCTCAAAGATATTTCCAAACTCATCTTTATTCCAAGCTTGAAGCAGCTCAGCCAGTTTCTCTCCTTTGCCACAAATATCTCCATCGAAATTGGCCCAAGCTGCATTAACCATCGGCAAGAATCCTTCATGAGATAGCCACATGGCGTGAAAACGAAACGGACGTTGAGATCTATCCATATATCCAGAGCCGACTCACAATAGAGCAAAATTGGACAATGATCCGAATGCAGGCGGGGTAAGTGTTGCACCATAGCATCAGGAAATAAAAGACGCCAATTAGCATTGGCCAAGACCCTATCCAGTCTCTCTTGAACACGAGCCAAACCTTTCCTCTTATTATACCAAGTAAAACTAGGACCATTGAAACCCAAATCAATTAAACCACAAGATAAAATCATACCATTAAAAGACAAACATCTACCAATTGACGGAGCTTGACCACAAAGCTTCTCACTGCTGTTCGCTACATCATTAAAATCCCCCATCACAACCCAAGGAACATCAACTGACTCAGAAAAATCCACCATCGAGGACCATAGCCGTCTACGAATCTCCAATATGGGACTAGCATAAACGATGGTTAAAAGAAACTTAGACATACCCGGCTTCTGAACAAAAGCATGAACCATTTGTGATGAAGAAAACACAACCTCCAAACTCAAGATAGATTCCTCCCAACATAACCAGATCCCTCCTGCAAAACCTTCTGGATCTGCTATATGAAATTTCGGCATCCTCAATTCTCGAAGCACTCTCCGAGCCGTAGCACCTGATACTCTTGGTTCTACAACCGCCATTATAGATGACTTATAAATATTTATCATGTCAATAACGTGGCGACGAAATTTCTTGTTTCCTGCTCCACGGCTATTCCACGCAATAAAATTCATTAAGAAATATTTGAGGTTCCTAGGCAATTCTCCCTAGGCTGAGATTGATCCATAACACTATCCTCATTAAGCAAACCTTGCTGTACACCCTCTTCCACTTGCATATCAGCAACTTGAACTTGTGACTCAGGAACAAAAGTGCCAAGAAAATACTTATCAGACGGGTTCCAAAGTCGAATATCTAGACTCGAAACCCTACATCCAATTCTGGTGAGTGAAAAGTATCCTCCATCGCATCATCATGAGTAAGCTCTGCAAAATCACTATTCTCTCCAACCCTTGCAGGGGATGTTCTCACAACTTTTTCTATCACCGCATTGACTCTCAAAGAACTTTGATGCACAGAAGATCTAATAGCTTCAACCTCTTTAAAACCCACTGCTTTATTAGAATCCACTGCCTTCTTATTAACATTGCTCGGCCCAACATTAATAGTTTTCCTTGGTAGCTTCTGGGCCTTGTTAACCCCAGCCTTAGGCCCTGCAGATGTACCACTAGCCTTATAAACACCCTGAGCCCAAGCCTCAACTTCCTGTTCTCTCTCCCCATAGTCATTATCATTTTCCAAATTCAAATCTTCTCATTCCTCGGCAAGTGCCGTGAATCGGGAACCTACCCTATCATCCTTCCCCGAGTTTAAGGGGACCCGAGATTTGGGGATGTGATTAACATTCCTCCTAGGTTTACGTGATTGTGCAATCATCCATGGCCCAAAATCTCCTGTGGGTGGGTTCACCGTAGGCTCACGTTGTGCACCACCACCAACAATGTTCCCTTGCTGTAGACTACCATCATTGGTGACACCCTGCTGCTTCACCCCATTCTCCACCGGATTAACATTTGACTCATCAACCTGAGGGCAAAAAGCACAAGGGCCTCGCAAGCCAACTCTGCCACATTTGAAACATATAAGCTTCAAGCCTTCATATTCCACCGGCAGCCATCGATCCTAAAAAAAAACCTTCGGCACCAAAGGCTTACTGAACTCCACTTCGACGCAAACCCGAGCAAACCTCCCTCTGGAGGCATACTTTGTAGTTGTATCCACTTTGATAGCCTTGCCAAGAGTATTACCCATTGCCATAAGGAGTCTTGGTTTAAAATATTCAATAGGCAAACTCGGAAATCGAACCCAAACTGCAGTGGACTCGATAGTTGCAGAAAGCGGGTGAAATCTGGTTGCCAACGGCGCATCGTCAGATAATGCCCAAAAACAGTCCAAGGCCCTTCATCCATAACATACCTCAAATCTTCCAGAGAAGAGAATTTCGCAATACAGAAGCCATGTCCTACATCAATGAGGTCCCAATCCCCTTTAGGACACCACAACTTGTGTAATCGGTCACAAAGCACATTATAAGAGATGTTTCTGCCCAACGGCTTCACAATAAGGCAGTCCTCCCATTGACGGCGGATCTGAGCCTTGAAGTTCTCTGAGAGGGAAATCAAGGGCCAGCCATCTCTTTCCGCAATATGAATCAATCCCTCATCAGACTCTAGAGAGCCAAACTCATCATAACCAGCCCCAGGAGACGGGATCCCTCTACCACCCATCATCGCATCCTTGAAAGAAAGCATAGGTTGTGCTTGCCCATCCGCCGGCCCAGCTGCCGCTTTCACCTTTTTGGTGCTTAGTTCTAGTTGGTCATCTTCCTCACCCGATCGCCCTCGAAATTCCATTCGTTCCAATCTAGAAAGTTTTTAGCTTTCATTCACCAAAACTTTTGAAATGTATAATACTGATATTTTCTGAAGTCATGTTTCGTTAGGTGTATATTTTACTCCATTTATTTAATATCCAAAGCTTATTTAATGTTCATGTAAAGTTGTTTTCCACTTCTATGAAAATTTACATTAGAGGTAATTACGGATTACCAATTTTTTTTTCTTTTATTAAAGTTAAAAAATAATAATTCCCCACCAATTAAAATTTAAAAGTTAAAATTTAAATAAAAGTTTAAGAAGAAGTAAATTACTTATTAACCATTAAAACTTAACAGGTTTTGATGAAATAAAAATGCATGTTTACCCTTTAAAGAAATACTAAAATTTTAAAATTAAAAGGGTAATTTAGATATTTCAGGTCAAGGTTTTTGAAGTTTAGACTTAACCTTATTACATTCTTAGTATTTTTAGTTATCAAATTTCTTATTTATGTTTAATAAAAAAGCTAAACTATAGTATTATTAAATTCACAAAAGTTATAATGGATAATTGAAGAGATATTATAAGAAAATTTATTGAGCTTAATTTATTCACACATGGATGGATGGTTAGTTAAAATCGTTATAGATATAGGATTTCAATTTTATTATTTTATTGTACATGTATATGAAGTAATATATTCTTTATTCTGTTGATCTTTCACGAAAATTTTACACAACTGTTATTGTTGTCATTTTAATCTCATAACACAATGCCTAGTTTCATCATTTCAATTAATATCCCAAAACAAATCTTACAATTCAACCAATCACACTAAATTAACGTGTGTAAAAGTATTGACTTGAAAATAATATTTTTTAATTATTAATTCATTAGTCCTTTTTGTTTTGCGATCGAGAAATTGAATTTATATACTATATATGAATATCTTTGACATGTTGAATCAAACCTGAATTTGGTTTTTCTTACTACACTACAATTTTATGCATATTAATGAATGAAATAAAGTGATTTAAGCTAATAGACCAAAATAAAAGTAGTGAATGAATAATATATTAATTTTAAAAAAATCAAAAGTTTTAATAATTAAATTTTATTGTTTCTGTTACTGTTTCAAGAATTATTATTATCCCAACAATCAAGCAAGTCTCACTGCTTAATACTAATCATTATGAAACTTGGAACTAATTTTCTCCTAGATACAGAGATTCACGTTAACAAATTTTTAGCTTCTTCCTTTTTTCATAGGTTCTTCCCTCTCATGTTCATAGTTATGTACCAAAAAAAAAAATGATTTTCAATAGAAAAAGTCTTTTAGGTAGAATTAAAACCATGACACTTTAAAATATTCGAAAAAAATTAAATACTTATTAACGTTAATTCAATACCAAATATTATGAGATTCGAGCGAATCATAACACTAATCAAAATGGTTTTTGGATTTTTTATTTATGGGGTTTGTAAAAAGGGTCGTCCACATTCTAAGATAAAAAATCATATTTATAAAATTTTTAATTAATTCTTCAGCATTCTTTTTTGCTTTTTTTATATGAAAATATTCATTTTTAATCATGTATCATCTTTGAATTTTACTTTATTATACAAATAAAATAAATTTTCGAGATCTGGTAGAAAAATGAAAAAACGACTTGATTTGCCTAGAATTATAACCATGTCACTTTAAATACTTCAAATTATTGGGAAAAACATTAAATACTCAACTTCGAAATAGTCTTAATTATCTAAGAATAGATGAAGGAAAAAATGTACAAAAAAGATAAGAAAAAACGTAATGATAATATAACAAATAATATTTTTTTTGAATTAGAACTAATAATAATTTTTACTACTACCAATAAATAAATATTTTAAATAAATAGATAAATTAGTACGTAGCAGTAGTTAAAATTAAAAAAAAAGGAAAAGTGAATGGCGTGGGATTGGAAGAGTTTGATGAAATTCAAAATATTTTTTCGACAAAAAGAAGTTTATAACTAATACTACTACTAATTATTTTATTATAATAATAAGAAGTTTAATATAATTATAACAAGGCAAATTATACAATACACCGGCGGTGAAGTTTAGAAAACTACACAAGCGGGTCCTAAAGGGTGACATGTGTCCCTTAGGGACTAGATTGAAATATTTAAAACTTAATTAATTCAAAAAATGGACATGTGTCAACTCCACAAGCCGCTTGTGGAGTCCAAAATTTACACCGTCGGTGTATTATATAATCACCCTAACAATAAGATGATTAACGGGATTTAAAATTGCATTAATTTTAAAATTAAAAGAGATAGTATTAGATTACATATTAATCCTTAAAATTATAGCTAAAATTTTAAAACTAAAAAGGGTATTTTAGATATTTCAGTTCAAGATTTTTGAAGTTTAAACTTATATAATATAAAGATAAAGATAAAGATAAAGATAAAGATATAGATGGAAAAT